>PVKB01003528.1:0-195127 GCA_004027205.1 Ctenodactylus gundi | reverse complement strand
TCACTATTTTTTCTCTCATATTAATCATGTGGGGAAAGGTTTCCCTTGGAATATAGATTTTTGTTTACTTTAACAAGTAAGAATACATTAAAATATATAATCTACATTGAAGTATTTTTAAGATTTTCTGAATGCATAGATTTTATGTTTCAGAAGAAAAAAGAAAAAAGTAAAACCATGAAAAAGTGAAAGTAAGTAAAATTACACACCCGACATGGGCTTCATTCCCACGCAGCTCATGGCCAGATTAGGGACCTGCAGTGATGCTTAGTGAAAGGCTTCCGGGGAGTTACTTATCCTCACTCCGCATTGAGCCAGGCAGTCATCCTGTTTTCTTTGGGAGTTGTCTCTCCAAAGGTAGCATGGTAAGCACAAAGAAGCAACGTGTAGGCTAAAAAAGTAATTTGTTTAATGAGGTCCAGGGAAAAAAATATCTTGGCAAACAGGCACTCAAGCAATTTAGAATATTGCAAGTGTCTACATTCTGCAGTTAATTAGACAACCCCAATTTTGTTCAAGAAATTGAACCTAATGTTCTCAACACATGACATGTTAATTCTTGTACTTGATAACACTGCAGAACATTATAATATATATAAGTGCTTTGAAACACACATGAAAATTCACACATTAATATAAGCCTTTTTCTCATTTTAATAATTGCTTTAGGAACTCTATTTCCATGATGCTGTCTTTCTGTAATTTTTTTTTTTTTTTACCTGGCTTGGCTGTTTTCTGAGAACCTACAGGAGTGTTCTTTTTGTTTGTACATACATTTCATAGACATAACCATATTCTCAAGCAAAAATGTGTCTTCTCTCAAATTGTAAGACCAATATACTTATGTCAGAAATTAACTCTATTGACAAATGTCAATAATCTTAACAGATTTTTTTAGCTATAACATTGTCATTGTAGTAAGGTGATCTAAACCACAAAATGTAACTTATTACTGAATGGTATAAGGTTTCCTTACTTGGATAAAATCCCATTTGTTTTATTTTAATTTTAAAATAATATTTGTATACATATACGTATGCACATATGCGTGTAAACATATAAATATTTACAAGTTACAGAAATTGTAAAATAAAAAGTTTGAAAATTATCTCCAAAAAGAATTTTCTAACTCTGAAACAACATATACAATATTTTTCTAATAAAGGAAGAAGAAATAAAGGTTTATATGTTCTCATAGCTTTCTTAATAACATATTATATGGAAATCATCTGCACATATATAAAGGTTGCAAATGATGAATTTATTTAAAAATTTACATAGTATATGAAGTTCTTGTAATAATTGCAAAAATAATGATATGAACTGATTAATTGTACAGTGTAAGTGCACCAATACATTTATGTAAAAATGGACAGATATAATATTAATAATAGCTATATTTGAGTTTACAGACCTCCAATCCCAGCACTGTGGGAAGCTAAGGCAAGAGTTTCACAAGTTGGAGTCCAGCTTGGGCACCTTGGCCACTTAGTGAGACCCTGTTTTACAACCAAAAATGAAGGTGCATTGGGAGTACTACTCAGTGTCAAGTGCCAAATGGAAATGAAAGAGAGAGAGAGAGAGAGAGAGAGAGAAAGAAAAAGAAAAAGAAAGAAAGAAAGAAAGAAAGAAAGAAAGAAAGAAGAAATAAAACGTTTCCTACTTTGGAAAAAAAATTATGAGTGACATCCATTGTTAAAATCCACATACTTTGCTATCGAGTTGATTTGAGATGTTCCTAAATTATTGCTGCAATTAAATATATTTAAATGAATACAAACAGGAGCAAGATATGCCTGTAATAGCAATTTGGAAAATTACAGGAACAAGATTGCAAGTTCAAGACCAGACTACTTTAAGACCAGCCAGGACAATAGGATGAAACCTTGTGTTAAGCAAGCAAACAATCAACCAACCAAACAAACAAACTATAAACAGACAGACTCACTAATATTAATTTTACCAGTTCAAAACAATGGCAAAGAGCTTTTACATGATGTTCAGGAAATTATAATAACACATTCAACTCTATAAACAAAAAGGTAGATCCTATAGAAAAAAATCTCAGGGATTTAACAGACTTTGCTCCCTCCTGTATATGTGCTGTCCAGTCTTCCTGTGTTTCTTTTCCCTCCCCAACTTCATCATTTAGGCTACTTATAAAGATAAACCAACGTTTGTCTCCCCCTGTAACAACTTGAAAATATTATGACTTAAATAAGGACTTTGAGTGATGACGATGAGAGTAGTGGCCTCATTAAAGAGGCACAAGGAAGTTTCTGCTCCTTGTTTTTGAGAGGTTGTAGAAAAAGGGCACCATCTACAAGAGAGAGACAGTAAGTTCTCACCAGGCACCAACTCTGTTAGCTCCCTAATCTTGGAGCTTCCAGCCTTTGGGACCACAAGAAATAGTTTCTGTTGTTCAAACATTACCTAGTTCCTGTTTTTCCCACCCATGGCAGGTGAGTGGACTAAGACATTTTATTCACATCTGTGTTATCTCAACCAAATAATTAATAATGTTAATAAAAATAGACACCAGTACATATAATTGAGTGCAAACTACTTTAATCAAAGTGTTCAGGGACTTTAAATAACATCTTTTCTTTTAATAATGAAGATCGTGGTCACGAGTAAATGACAGTTAACTTAGGAAATCAAGCTTTTCCTATAGTTTAATTGACTCCATCAAAAATATTAACTTAGTTATCACCTGATTCTCTTTGATTCCTGTATCTACAGTAATTGTCCTAGTTGCTTCTTCATTGTTGCCGCAGAATACTCTATATCCACAAGTTAAGGGAGGAAAGATTTATTTAGCTCACAATTTGAGAAGATCCCCTGCAGTCCATTCATCACCAACTGGCCAAGGTGGAGGTGGGAGGCAGGGGCTGGAAAGCTGCTCACCCACCGCAGACAGAAGCCAAGGAAAGCAGGAGCCAGATCTGTGTCTAGAGACTCAGGAAAGGCGACAGCTTTCCCAGGAAGAAGCTGCAACAATATTTCTTCTTTTTATCTTTACTTGATTCAAACTGTCAGTTGGACCGTGGAAAGCCAGGGTGGGTGCCTCTCCTCATTTCCTGGCCCACAAGTCAATAACATTCACCTGGAAGCTCTGTCAAGGGAGCCCCCCCAATCTCAAAAAGTTGACACAATCCCTTCGGATCAAGCCCCAGACTCCCACTCCTTCCAGCCAGTCTGTACCTCCCAACGGTGCATGGTTCCAAAAGCATGAGGTTTTGGGGTACGCTCCAGATCCAAATCATAGCATAAATATCCATTTTGTGTGATACAAATTTTTTAAGATTGTATTAATTTTGTTCCAGTCTTCTCAATGGTTATGGAGATATTATAAGTTTATGTTCCTGCCATTCATATATTTACAGGAACACATATATAGTGAGATAATGTAAGGGCTTTGCAGATCATCATTTATTCTAATTGCCAGTATACAAACATCTTTGTATTGAACAGGTTTTATTAATTCAATTATTGCCATAATTAAATGTTTACAACCTCATTAGTTTATGTGTATATTCCAATTGGGATTGGTTATAGTTAGTATAATTTATGACTAATATAGTGGTTATTTATTTAAATGACAAGAAGTAAAAAATGTCTATTTATTAATTAACCTATAGGTTATTTTTAATGAATTGTACATATTGAATTTTGAAATTTAAATTATTTCCAGACCTTATTCTAAGCACTCTACTTATTTTACCTATCACTTTATGAGAGGATCTCAAAAAATTACACTTAAAATGTTTATTCTGTAAATTGAACTCTTACACAAAATATTAAAACATACGAGTTGTTTAGTTTTTATTTTCAGTTAAATATGCAATAGGTGGTTGTCCAGAATTATTATCTGTGGGATTAATGATTGGGTTTTCAGCTGACCAGTATATAATAAGATCATTAAAGAAAACTAACGATAGGCATAGTGTTTTCCTTTTCTGGTCCTCAGAGCCTCCTTGTCTTGCATGATTTCCCCAGGACAATGGCCAATGGTTCTTCAATGACATCTGACATTTCTTTAATTACCCTGAGGGCACATGACATGAGGGTGTTCTGATTTGAATTTTTCCAGTTTTTCAGGAGACAGGTTTTTCATTTCAGACCTGCTCTCGCTCATGCTCCAAGTAACAGATTTCTTCCAACATTGAAAAACCTTATTCCTAGCTATTACTTCTCCTTACCTGTCAAAGAAAAAAATCCTGATTCTTTTTTATTTTGTTTCTTTACTTATTTTGACCTACTATATTTACATGATTATTATTATTATTATTATTATTATTATTATTATTATTTTTGGTGAGGAGTGGATAGGATGTAAATTTGGGAATATTTTTACAGATATCTCTTCTCTATTTTTGTCCTTCCTTCAAATATATGTTTAAGTAGATATTTTAGCTTTTTACCTGACCTTGAATTCTATTAGTCTTGTGCATTATTTTCTTCACCAATGTGCTTCTAGACATATTTCCATCTTCAGTTTGGTGCTATCTTTGTATTTTTCATAAAAATGGATTTCTAGTAATAGAAAAGCTAAAATATTTTATATTTATCCAGGTGATAATTTTGTCTAGAAGAAAGTCAGTCCCAGATTTTCATCAGAAGTATTTCTTTAATGGGGATGAATGCACTTGATTTGGAAATCAGAGCATATGTATTTAATCATGGTTGTTTTAGACCTGAGAAAACATTACATCACTCTCTTACTCTGTTTCAGTAAAAAACACAACTAAAAATTTCTTCGCTACCTTTCTCACAATGGAAAGTGCATATAAAAGACTCTGTGAACCACAAAATCATAGGTAAGGTGCAAATAAGGAAAAGCCACTCCTTGAGGAATGGAGAAAAAATGTTGCAGTCATGTCTTGCGGGGTTAAGCATAACTGTAACATTTGTACTTATCCTCTGGAAACAACTGTATACTTTCTTTAGTCGAATGTTACTAGGTATAGGAAATCTTCTGGTTTGTGGATAATCCCCGTGTCATTCCCTAAGGGAGGAGTAGGCTATCAAAAGCTCTTCTCTCACAGCTCTTACCAGCTGAGTTGATACACATACCTTTACAGTTCAATGTCAAGCTTCTATTGAACTCTGTGTCAGGTGAAGAGATTCTCAGGTTTTCTTATAACTTTCATTGCTAGTTTTCTGGTTTATGCTGTGATGTTGGCATTGGTGTATTCTCACTTCCTATGCCCAGGGCTAAAATTCTGGTGCAAATATCAAACAACTGGAAAACATGAAATGTGCAAGTCTTACCAGGAGGCTATGTTTCTTTAATATTTCACATTTGTCGTTACATTTTATTAAACCAGGCTTGGTAGTAAACAGAGGAAAAAAGTGCTTCAGAGGAGGTTTTTTTCGATAAGGAATGAAAAAGATACAGTATTTTCTGAGTTAGACATATTTACATGATGCAAAAATGTATTAAAATTAAAGTGCCTAAAATGAAATGCTAAGTAAAGCTAACCATAGCATATTTTTCTCCAATGGATACAATAGTCTTTCTTTTCAAAGATGATCATTTAGAATTCAATTACTTACTGATAAAGTGCTAGTCCAGAACTTTAGAAAATTCACTCATCTTTTGACTCAATCTTCTAAGCTGTCACAAGGGATTAGATTCATATGATACAAATTCTGTAAATAATATATTACATAAAATAGAGGAAAGCATTGAAAATAAAAAATAAAATGCCTTACAATTGGCACACAGTTTATGTTCAGCAATATTTGTGGAATAATCACCAACAAACTTGGAAATGAAAGTATTAGATATTGGACTGCTGCGTCATTGATCAGGCAGTATAATTGTGGTAGCAGGATCTACTCACACTATAAAAATACTACTGATATAATTAAATTTGCTTGTTTTGTAGTAGTTTTCCAATCAAACCTTCATAGAGGTAGAGATAAATTTTAAGAAAAAAGTAATTATGAGGCTTCTGTGACAATTTCATAGAAGTCTTGAGAGTGTAAGAGTTTTGGTAGGCAAAAGATTAGAGAAATAAACTCACAGGTAAATGGAGAAACATTCATGAATGTGCAAATGCAAAGTAAGAGGGTCTCAGGACAGCAAACATGACACCAAGCTGATATGAACAAAAGTAAATATATTAAAATGTTTTTTTTTTTTTTTTTGCTTTGGTAAAGAGAAATCAGTTTGAGGAGGACTCTGAAAGACATACCTGATTTCTTATGATAAGAAATATAAAACAAATCTAGAAATTCAATCCATGTACATAAAAATATTAGACTTTTTTTGCAGACATCTGATTTGTATTTTTAAAAGAAATATTCTAGTAATATTATGAAAAGGTATTCAACTGGGCAGGAATCGTTATGAGTCTAGTTCCTACCCACCGGAGAAGAGGTGATGTGCGCTGAAATGCTTGCCTTCAAGATAGAGAAAACATAATTTCGCAATTCACAGGAAAGCAAACTAGAAAAAAATTAAATACCAGCACTAATATTAATAATCTGGGGCAGATCAAATTCCTCTCATTTTGCTGTATCAGAAGTAGAAAAATCTAGTTAAAATCAATGTCAGTTAAGAGTTATAAAAATACAAACCTCCACATAGAAACATTGATATGTATGTTACTTTATTTATAGTAAGGACGCATAATAATCTGGACTAATTTTCTAAGTGTTCAAATAAAATCTACCTGATAGTTCAGCTCCGACTTGCATAGCTCTTCTGGTTTGGTCAGATGAGACAGGAAGCAACAACACGCAGAGCCCCAAGCTTGAGTCCAAGCTGACTTTGCAAAATCGCTCTCTACCAGGTATTACGTGAAAGCAATTGTCAAATCAAACAATGCGTATTGACTATAATACTGAAAGCAAAAAGACAAACATAGAACAAGTTGATCTGACTCAGTTTCACAGTGAAGGAAGGCTATGCATGTCATTCATACTGCCGCACAAGTCTTATTCATGTATTCACTTCCCCTTCCTTTCAAGTCGATCACCTTAAGGCTGCGGTGGTTCGTAGATACAACCCTAAAACACAGGAGAGCAGCAAGAGCATTTGACGGGAAAACGAATCAATGAAGACAAGGTGGTTTAACTTTGAAGAATTATTAACCACCAGGAAAGTCAAAATGTTTAAGAACCAAGGGGATGTAAGTCAAAGAGGAGAGTATGAAAGATTTATTTTTAAAACCAGTTGACATGCCGGTTTGCCCAGTCAAGAACTCAGGTAATAGCTTAAAACAGCAGGGGAACTATGCTATGGGGTAAAGCAAAACAAAAGCACAAGAGTTTGCATCTTTTATTTTTTTAGAACTGATGATGTCTGTTCACTGCTGCTAAAAATAATATTGCTTTAAAATCACATTTAATCTAGTTAATTTTTAAAAAGCAACCTTTTCTAATGAGATATCTATGGGTTCACTTTTAATAATAGTATGTATACAACTGGAAAACTGTTGATACCGTGAAACCAAACTCAAGGAAAATTCAATATATTAAAAATAAATTTAAAAGTACTCTTAAAAATCAAAATTATAACTTTATGTTTAGTTTAAATTATGTTTACATACAAGTGAGCTTAACATATTTTTGAAACATAAAAAGATAAAAGTGCCCATAAGTGGAAGTGGAGTGTCTTTTCTGTGCTCAGGGTGTATAATCCAACTCTCATTTTACCTAGGGTCCAGCACTTTTTCCAAGTGTACGTTCTTCTAAAACAGTCTGTTTGTTTTGGAGAAACTTTGAGTGATGTTTCCAGTTCTCCCTTGCTGCTCCTCCACAGTGCTCTATTCAGTATGCAATTCAGCAGCAGGCTCCTTATTCCCATTCACTTTGGAAAATGCAATTTCTGCATTCTCATGGTCTCGGCTTTTGCACACCGAGTGACATCATTCTCCACATGAGTCATTTATGTGACACCGTGGTCACCACAGTCATGTAATGCACTTTCTAGAATGTTTAAGACACATCTTTCTATGGACCCAAATGGGCTCTTGGGTTTACTGAAAACTATTTTATTTCTGAAATAATAAAATTTTCTATCTCACTCTAACGGAATTCTATAAGTATATACTCATCAACTTTTCTTTTAATATATTTTTCAGTCTTTCAACAGTACTGATTTCTTTTGGGGATGTTCCTTTATGTTTTCGATATATATGTATCCTAAGGTTCACATTGAACTTGAGTATTTTGCGCATGCAAGCATTGTGTCAAAATTATGATCCTTTCCGGTCCCCTCTTTTGACCTTCCCACAACTCCTCCCCAACCCCCACTGTCACCCTTATTTGTTTTTTTTTTAACGTGCCATCTCCCTTTCTTCTTCCCATCCTCTCATCTCACTTTTCCCTTTCCCTTTCTACAAAGTCCACCTTTTTACCTTCTTCTGTTTCTCATATATTTTACTGTTTGATTTTCTCATACCAGAGGAACCATACAATATTCAATGTTCTAGGTCTCATTAATTTCTCTGCTCATCATGGTCTCAAGCTGCATCTATTTTCCTAAAAATAACACAGATGTGACATTGTTAATGGCAGAGTAATATGCCATTGCGTATATATGCCACATCTTCTTTATCTAGTCATCTATACTTGGGCATATTGGTTTCTTCCTAGGTTTGACTACTACCAATTGCACTGCTATACAAAAGACAATCATTTTATCATTAAATCAGTCAGATTTCATAGGCTAAATTTATATCAAAGACCAAATAAATGAATATCTACATTAAATGACATTAAGTTTATATCTCATAAGTACATCACATGATGCAATGTCATCCTTAAGGCAGGCATGGTGGCATTCAGTGGTAATCCCAGCACTTGGAAGGATGAGGCAGGAGGATTGCCATGATTTTAAGGACAGTATGGGCTATATAGTGAGTTTAGGACCAGCCTGGACTACAGAGTGAGATCCTGTCTCAAAAAAGAAATAAGTAGTATTAAAGTAAATAAATAAATAATGTGTGACATAAACACTTTATTTATTTTAACTTATCAAAGAATTTATGAGCCAACATTTAACATTGTATGTTGTCACTAAAGCCCACAACCCATTCAGATATTCTTAGCGTTTAATCTAATGCCTTGTTTCTCTGTTTGCTTTAGGCTCTCATCCAGGAGGCCGCATTACATCTAGGTTAGCATAGTCATTTCTCCTTCAGCTTCTTTTGAGTATGACAAATTCTTAGGCTTCTATTTTTTTATGACCTCATTAGTTTTGAGAAGGAAAACTAGACTTCAGATTTCTGTGGTTAGGGCTCTAAATTATTGTAAAAATGTCCTGAGAGGTTAAGTGCCATTTTCTCACAGAGCATTAAAAGTAAACAATCTCAATATTGTTTGTGACTGCCAGCACAGACCCCGGTCATATAACTGAGGTCGGGGTGTGTCGTACTCTCTATGGGACCTTCTCTCCTGATCCTTTTTCTTTTGCTACTTGAAAGAAGATAACTATGTAGAGCTCACACATAACAAGTGGTGAGCTCTTCCTCTTTGTTAGAAAATTTCTTTTTCCAGGGAAGATTGTCAATATGAGTTACATGAAAATTTTTCTGAATGACAAATTTTCTGTTTCCATTGCATGATTTAAGCAACCAATCATTTAAATCCTGTGGAATCATGTTATCCTGTATTTTATCAACTATCACTACTTTATTTTATTACTCAAATTGTGTCCTCTTGACTTTAAAAATTACAGTGTGGTTGATATTTCGTTGAGGACAGGTCTCTTGGATTTGTTCAGTGTGCATGTGTGTGTGTGCTGTGTGTGTATCTTCACATTCCAGCCCATTTGTTTTTAATTTTGATTTGGAGAGGGGGGGTCCCACTATGTCTTGAAGAGGCCAGGACTTCACATATACTCTATTAGGGTGGCTTCAGCCTTCCAGGGTGCTTGGATTAGGGCCTGTATCACGAATCAGGTGCTTATTTATTTCATTTTATTTTCTGCAATACTGTAGCACCAAATTGTACCCACAGGCCCCATCTTTACCTATTGAAGTCTCTTTTACACTATATCCTGTGTCTTTGTAATGACGTCTATTATTTTTCTTGTCTTTGAGGATGTGTTTTGTTTAATAACATTTTTAAGCAGGAAGGCATTTTTAAAATAAGTGAGTGTACAAGATATTTTAGGTTCATGTTTTATATGTCTGGCGTCAGTTCCATAATCAGGTCTTTTTTTTTTTCCTTGAAAAAGCCTTTTTACTTTTAGTGGCAAATAGTATTAAAAATCAAGATCTGTGTGGTAGGTATGGTTGTTGCTACAATGTTGCATTCTTTTAGATCTCAGATAAGAGAATGAGAAAATAAAAGTTTCTATACTAACCTTTGTATTTTCTCATATGTAATTGCATATATGTAACTATCTGCATATATATTAAACTAACAATGAATTTTTATTTTTGAGAAGGGAATCTTTCTCTGTAGTCCAGGCTGCTCTGAGCTCACTATGTAGCCCAAGCTGGCCTCAAATTCATAACAATCCTCCTGCCTCAGGCTCCCAAGTGCTAGAATTACAGTAGTGTACACGCAGGTCTTGGGGAACATAACTCAGGGCCTTGTGCTTGGTAGGCAAGTGCTCTACTGGCTGTGCTATTCCTCCACCCTGACCGTGAAGTCTGATCAGTGACTCTAACACTAATTCATGACCACATGTGTCATTCCAGCTGATTGCTTTGCTTATCTTTAAACTCTCACTCAAACAATAAGAGAAGTGTGCTACCCACAATCTGCCTCTATTTTATTAAGTTTGAACTTCTTGGGTATGAGTACATAGGTATCAACATTGCAATTATTATTCTTGGAGAAAATAAATCTACCCAGATGTGTCCAATCTGTGATATGCTGTTGTTTTGCATGTTTTTAAAATATTATGATAAAATATGTTAGAAAGGAAATTAGTACTTGTGTGTATACATTAACCACAATATATATTTCATATATGACTTGAGGTACTTTCTCTTTACTCAATAAGTACCAAAAACAAACAGGCTTCCGGAGCATAGGCTGATCATGCGGGTGATAATGTCTATGTATTATTCGTGTCGTTCTGTTCCTAAAAATTTCACTTATTCCCTAAGTTTCTTATGGAGAATCTTTACAGTGTAAATCAACTTCTCTCTCTCTGCCCCAAACTTGAGATTATTTTTCTCATCTCTTTGTCGTAAGAAATTGCTTATGTTTCTTGAAATATGATTGGTGTATATTGGTTTTACCCACAGAATTTCACATTCTGTCTCTAACAATTTTTCATTATTTTTAATTTAAGCTGTCCTAAGTAACCAGATCTTAATTGTGATTCTTGGTAGTCAACAGTCACTACAGATTTTTGGGTGGTAGTTGGGCAGTTTGATATATCCAGGAGTAGCAAGTCACTCATTTTCAGCTGAAATGACTAATTTTTATATTTTTAATTAATTTATTTATTTTGGTTAGAGTAATAACTCTAAGTTATGATTTTATGTTGCTAGAAATAAAAATAGAAGATTTTATGTAATTTACAGAAGCACCTAGATTAAGACCATCTTTTTTATGAACCCAGGTAACAAGCATCCTCTGGGGAAGGAGCTATCTGAAGAGGCTACAACTTTATGCTTGTGTGTGCTACTCTTCAACCATCTCACCCGGCCAGGAATCAGGATCAGATTTTGTTCATTTAACTTTTAATAATAGCACGACAAAAGAGGGAAATACACAAAAATACTAATAAAATGAGTGAATGCTAAAAAAATAAAGAAACCTGGTAAATATGAAAATGGGTACATATGAAGAGCTGTTGTAAGTATCAATAAATCACACCATTCTTTTTGCTTTTAAAGAAGGGTATCTTAAATTACTAATTAGCTTCTGAAATTATTTGTAGATGTTGTGCATTATAACAGTTAAAGTTTGTAATATTTGGTTTATAAGCTTATATCAAAGGAATAAAAAAGCAAATTATGTGTAGTTCATGGAATGCACTAAAGCAGTCATGTATCTAGTAGGTTCAGATCAACTAGATATCCTATCCTTAAAATTTATTAGGTCTTAAGTCCATCAGCTTTTGCTGCCTAGGAAGATATACCAAATATAACAGTGCCCCTGAATATTACTTATGGGAACTGTCTCTGTTTATTTTATCTATGAACTTCCTGATATTACATGTAACTATACTAGACAGTAATCATATGAGAAGAAATAATTTTTACATCTGTAGGAATGTCATTATAGGTAAATTGCCATCAAAAACTGTGACAACACATCTTCCTTAAAATTGGTTAATAATTTCCTTATATCTTTCTTCTTTTTTCTTTTTCTTTTTGCCTTACATCTTATTGGGAGTGAAGACAGAACACAGTAATAGTTACTGGTGATAGATTTTCTTTTAGGTGTATGAAAAATTATTTTGTTGTTAGAGACAGAACCATCCATTACTCCGTGAAAGTAGCAGAGCAGCAAATGTTTGCACTGCGACCATATCTTGGAGCTATTTGTTACAGACAGTTTGGTAGGGTTAACGCCCCCCTCCCTGTGATGGCAGCACTATCTAGGAGGCCCTCACAATGGATTCTCAAGTGAAGAACTTTTGACTGACTAATGGTTATTCCTGATCAGTAATTGATCAAATGATCCTTCCGAATTACACAGTAACAACACATTTTAGTACAACACACACAATTTACAAAGCCTATCACAGTTCTGACTTATGCTCCCTTCGAGTGATGTCGTGCCTGATCCAATTCAGGGTCTGAGGAAGACAGTAATATTATCAAAATGACACTTTAAAGGGATAGTTCTTGTGATGTGTGATGGATTAGAGAGGCAGGAGCTGGCGCTGGACAGACTAGAAAGAAAACACTTTACAGACATTTAGATCGGATGTGAATTTGGCTGGATCTGAGCTCTGGTTTATGGCTAAAGCAATGTAGAACAATGACAGTTCTGTGAAAAATTAAGGAAAAGGTTTTGGCTGGAAGTGGAGAAACTTTGTAAATCAAAGAATAATATGTACTTGCTTTCTTTCTGTGTAGGAATTTGGGGAAAGTTTTAAAGAAGAATTAAAGAAGTTGTCTGTGTAAAGATAGTTATGAAAGATCACTTGTACTGTAAAAATTATATCATTTCCTTCTCTTATTGATTTTTCTGCACAAAGTCAAATTAAAATGGGTCTTAGAACAACACTTGCAGAAATTAGAAAGGTTTTCAGTAGTGAAGAAAATAGGACTGGAAAGTAAACTATGGAATGCTTAAGTAAATATAAATTTCAGAGGAAAAACTTCATTCTCTAATTACATTTTCTCATTATCTTGCTAAGTATTAGGCACAGATTTATGATACAGTTTCTTATCTGAAATTCAGATTTAACTGGACACTCTGAATGCTTATTGGCTACATAGGACTGAGCAGCTCAATAATAGCATAACGAATTTTATTCTACGGCCTTCAAATCACGCATACTGAGTTTTTAAATTGCATTTTGGAAGACTAAGAGCACATGTCTTCTAATAAATCGACAAATTATTACATCCTTTTAAGACCTTTGCTTTAAGATGCATTATGTTGCCATGAAAATACAGGTGGCACCCAAGAGATTTCCAAAGGTAGGTGTATCTCAGAAAAGTACTCCTTAGACACACTGAAAAATAAGCATCTATGGATCTTGGTGTATATTTGGTGAGCTCTGAGAAAGACATTAAATTTTACATTTCCAATAATTTCTATGTTAATGAGCAGGCTAAATATTCAATTGCCACACTTCCGGAAACAATGCAGTTAAATATTACCTAATTTAAATCAGTCCAGAACATGACTGTCAAAATCTGAATTCTATCACTTGTTTTGTCAGTGACCTAAGGAAAAATTGATACTTTGAAATTATTAAATTTAATCAAACACACAAAGCTAATATAAGAATTCAGAACACTGTCCTACAGGTGACTGGATCAATAGTAAAGCCTACTCATTCCACCACTCCACCCCACCTTCCCACTAATGCTTTGTGTTTTTATCAGAGTCCAAGCCAGTGGCATTCCGGTGGCGGCTGAGGCTCCACATGACCCACCTCTTGTTGCCCACACTGACTTCATCTATTCTCTCTCAGTGTAAATGTTTACCCATTACTAATATTGGTTTTGTACATTTGCTAGTATGTCTACCTCTGATTGGTGCAATAGAAAGTAGATATTTGTACTTCTTATAAAGACTTTAAGTAAGGGTGTTTCACATCAAGTTAATGATAAATGAGAAGAACTGTTAATTCTAAATGCCTTAGTTTTAATACTTGCTAATATCATACAATAGAGTATCTGTGGAGACCCCCAGGGTGTAGCTAAAAATATTTTCAGGCCTTATTTATTGCATTTTTTTCCCTATACAAACATGCATAAAATATATACCTCGGTAATTTTAATTTAAAATTAGATGCAATATTAAATTGACAGCAAGAAGAAAACTAAGATAGCTATAACATATTGGATGAAAAGTTAGGTAACTTTACTGGGTCTCTCTCTCATGCACTATTATACTGTACTTTTACATTTCTCCTTAAATGAAATGGCACACATGACTTGTCTTTCACAATCCTTATCAGCAACACGACTATTGTGTACTGGTGACATTACTAAATAAAATAGAGATTAACTTGAGCTTAAATCCTACAATGTCAAATGAGAACCTGATATCCGCCTACTAAATGTTTAACGGTCGGGTAGCATGAATGAGAGACAAGGGAATGGCTCATGTTCTCTGTGGAACGGGGTGGGAATTATGCAAGGTTTTGTCACGTTATTCTATGTGAGTATGATCTAAGGCTTATGAATACTTTATTGTTGTAATTTTTCCATTAATATTTTAGATCACAGTTGATGGCTAATAACTCATTCTACAGAAGGCAAAACCAGAGATAAGAAAGACTCTCGGTACTTATTTTTATTTAATGAGTCATTATATATGTAGCCTGTTCATTAAGTTAGTTCTTTTCTCCAGTATCTTACCTTTGATATACAGTCTTAGGTAAAGGCATCATGAGATAGGTTTTCTCTTTCAACTCAGACTACAGAATTTATCTTCAACTACTTCTTTCCTCAACTATTTAGTCTATTAAAATTCTTTTGGATTTTAACTAAAAACCTCATACTTCTAGACAAATTTCTATTTCTATTTTCATAATGCAAATTTTACTCTCTGTGGCTTGGGTTATAAAACTATCATTGAGCTGGTTTATTATTTGTTCATCTTTACCAACATATGTGGCTGTGTGGGTATATATGCATGTAGGTGTGCATACATGTGTGTACTGTATGTGGCTGTGTTGGTATATACACATATATACATATATATTTATATATGTTGGTATATACAGATATATACATATATGTATATATACATATATACATATATGTATATATACATATACACACACATATGTACGTGTGCATATGTGTTTGTGTTTGTATGTATATACATGTTCCCATGTGCACACATTTATGTTTTTTGCATGTGCTCCTTTTTTCAGAGAGAGAGAGAGGAGAAAGAAAGCTATTCAATTGAAACAACATAGACATAGCTCCTATTCTTATATAGAATGCCTTTATAAAGTCGATAGCGCTTGCTGTATTTTCTGATGTTCCTGAAAGGCTGCTGTTTTTTGTGTTCTCAAAAGCCTATGAATAACTATAAAAATGCAATAAAAGTCACAAAATATCACAATTTACTCCATGAGTCTCTTATTTCATGGAATATTCTAGCCATTAGTACCAGCCAAGTTTTCGTTACAGCTTTGGGTCAAGTGTCAGAAGAGAGAAGGTTCCTCCATATTTTGTATAAGTTTTGTTGTAACTTTTTCTCACATTAAATTTTTATTTCATGTAACGGTACTGATCAAGAATTTCCATATTATTAGCAAAACTTCAGGTGAAGTTGGATCTTATGGAAAAAATAATACACATTTAATATTATTTCTGAATTGAAAACAAATGACAGTGATGACATGTCCCAAGTGAGAAAAGGAAAACCTTTCTAAAAGCTAACTCTAAGGTATTTATACATAGATTTAATGAATGTGCTTAATTTTGATTCTCATATGTGTATATAAATATTAATACACACAACACATTTGAACACAATTTCATGAAAATCCTCCTGTCCTTATCAGAAACATTTGTATTCCACCTTCTTCTGACAAGGAGGTAGATTTTAGCAGGACAGTGATCACATTTATGTCCTAAGACAGTACTAGCATCTTTGAGTAGTTAGTGTTAAAATCTAATCACCCATAGTTATCTATCCAAAGTAGCTATAAGAGAATAGATGACTCTGTTAAAGCTAAAGACATGTGGAAAAATCTCAAGAACCTCACATTTCTCTAAACATGATAAAGATGTACTACATCATTTTCTGAACTTCCTCACAGGTAGGAAATTCTTCATACACTTTTCAGTGGAGTGAATATTTTAGGCAATAATAACCAAATATCTCTAGCCATAAGGGGCTAAAAGATATATTCTTACACCATGGATTCCCTGTGGAATTGAGGAAAATGATGACTGCTGACCTGTCAAGAAATGGGCTTGTGCTTTGCAAGCCTGAGACTAGGCTACCAGACACATCCACCTCAAGTGTGGCCTCCAAAGTCCCCACTTTCCAACTCCAGGCCTTTACTGTGGAGGCTGAGACCACAAAGGCAGACAGAGAAAAAGATGGAGTACTTTTGTTTGTGTGAACAAGTGAGGAAAAAAAGGAAAGATTCTACTCTACCATTACAACCACACAGAACAGACGGGGAGAAGAGACCACACCAAGAAACTATTATGTGCATAAAATATTTAATCACTAGTCTTAGTGATTTAATACCCAACACCCATAACTTAAGGAGGAAAGATTTGTTGCGACTTACAGTTTCAGAAAGTCTCAGGTCTCTCATGGGTGGGCAGCTGAAAAAATGATGGAATCACTTGGTGGGGCCATGGTTAGAGCCATTTGAATTTTGGGGGACAGAGATCCTTAGACAGACTGGAAGGAAAGGCAGATCCAGCACAGGTCCCTTCAAGTTAAGCCCCTAGCATGGGCCCCTTCCAGCCAGGCCTCATCTCCCAACCTTACATGGTATCCATGAGGCTTTTGGGGGTCACTCAGGTCCAAACCACAACACCAGTGTTCATGCAAAGAAACAAAGTCTCAGTCGAAAGAAACAAAAAGTTAACTCTAAGTCTGGGAAATGGGGTGGGGGTGGCAGTTGGAGCAAAAAGGCACACAGAAAGTGGTAAACATCTAAATAGAATCTTGTTAAGTACCCATATGCTCAGGAAACAGAGGAACCTGGATAAAAAGAGAACTACAAAAGGTTGCGGATCTAAAAACAAAATTGACTGTGATTGAGTGTGGGAATATATTACAGGAGTTTGCCACCTAACTGAGAAGCCTCGGGGTGGAAATGTAACCCATAACAACTACATTGTTTCTGAGTAAGGATTTGAGTTTTACACATGTGTTGGGTCACAGAGCTCCCTGCCCAGGATCACATGTTACCAGCCTTCCGTTTGATTACAAAGGTGGTTGTGCCAGTTTTGCGCAGGTGTAACTTGATCACACCTGGTCTCAGCCATGTTAACATGCTTCTTACTTTCTGTGCTGGAAAGTGGCCATAGGAGACACCTGTAAAAACCTACTTAAACATTTCGATTCATTTACAAGCTGGGAAATTCAAGGCAGCTGACACCATAAGGGGCAGCCATCAGCCAAGTGTGAGAAAAGCTGGGGATAAATACTTGTCTCCTGTTTCTTGCAAGCAAGGTTGTCAGATTTAGCAAATAAAAATACCAGACATCCTGTTGAATTTGAATTTCAGATGAAAGTAAAATTTACTAGAAGCATATTCCATGTAATATTTGGGACATGAATTAAGCTTGTTTATAGAAAGGTCAAATTTAAATATGGATTCTGTATTTTCTCAGCCAGGATTGCTCTAGAGAATTGTGTGGTGCCTTCTAACCGGCTCCCCAGGTTGCGGCTTCCATGAGATTGAGATCCAGTTGCCTGTGGCTATAACCAGCTTAATAACATATCTCGTGAATGTCCTCCTACGTTTCTCCTTTCATGTCGAACACTTTTATGTTCCGGTTTCTAGGGATTATTACTCAAAATAAAGTAAAAACATAGACAACTTGTTTTCTTTCAGAAGTATAAAAAATTAACATGCAAGATCCCCCTCAGGATAGCATTCAGAACTAGAGCAACTCAATGAAAAGCAGCAATTCGAAGCCCCTTGGTAATATGAAGTTAACTGGATCTAATGATTAGTAAGCAGTAGTGTTAGAGTTGTTAAGATTTTTGCATATGATGGATTGGATGAGAAAACTGTGCAATGTGAGCTGCTGAGTTGCGCTATACGTCTAGGCGCTGTATGACATTACCTGTGTTTTGTTAGTAAATTTGTAAACCTTCAAAATAGAAAACAAAAAGTGTATTTAAAGAAACTGTCTTTGTAATTGATTCTATTTTGCAATTTATAATTTCAGATGTCTCATGTTATTTCACAAGGAGAACCATTTCCCATGATACTGCGTAGTGACAAGTCTGTGGCTTCTTGCTCGTCAGCAGCTTTCCGTCTCCCCTGTGTCGAGCCCATAGATGCGTGATCCACACCTAAAGTTTATACTGTTTTTTAATGTTTGTTATTCTCTAAGCCAACACCATAGTGTTATATTTAGTACAGCTAAGTGGTATTTTATCTATGACAGAATATGAGTATTCCTATGATTTTTGAAGGTATTATTGGAAAAATCTTAAGTGGAGTTTTGCTGAGATTACACTGAATGTGTACGTCTGTTTGGGAAGCATTTTATCTTCATGACATTACAGTTTTAGATACATAAATATGTTGTTTTGTCATCCCAAGTCTTTTTCAATGTTTCTCAATAACAACTTAAGATTTTTTTACATAACTATTTTAGATTTTTCGCATTGGAACTTTTATGTACTTTGTGAGATTTCTTTCAGTTATTTTCTTTAAACAACAATAATTATAAATAGTATATTTCAAAAATTTATTTGTTCTCTTCTTATTTGCTAGTGAGTAGAAAAATATTGCTATAGTGAGTTTTTAATCCAACATCTTTGAAAAACTTTTTATTTATTGTAATAATTTATCTCTATATCTTTGAATTTGCTGTATGCACAATCGTATAGTCTTCTAATAATGGCAGATTTATTTACTCCCTGAAACTGTGCATTTTTAAAATAATTTGTTTTTCATGTTTTATTTTATTGCATAGGATCTCCAGCAAAGAACTGAATAAAAGTTACATATTATTATGTTCTATATTTCAGTGATCTATCATCAAAAATAATACTTGTGGTAATTTATACTTAACAGATAGTAGTAGAAACAGAAACTCTCTCAAACTCTTGATGGTTTCGTATTTTAAGTATGTTGAACTTATCTAACACTTTTCATTTGATATCAATATAACCTTTATATTATTTTCATTTGGTAATTTATTGGATGACAGGGATTATTTTCTAATTTAAATAACATGACAGCCAATTGCTCTGAAAAACAGATTTTAGATTTTATCTGCATCATCAGTCAAGGAATTTGTTTTTATGCTGAGAGCATGATATTTTGATTACTGTTTGTTTGCAATACACCTTATAATCAGCTAAGGCTGTGCCTTTTTTATGTTCTTGATACACAGTATTATTACTTTGACTACTTGATATCTTTTGTATTTCCACAAAAATTTTAAAATTATTTGAAAATTTATTTGAATACTATCTTTGAAATTATAACAATGATTGCATTGAGCTATTGTCTTTGAATAGTATGGTCATTTTTAAGTTATTGATTCTCCCAGATGGTGAGCAAAGAATATCTTTACATGAGTCTATTTCAGTTTTTATCAATTTTTTCTGTATAAAAATTTTTCACATTTCCTTTGAGAAGACAGAATATTCTGCACACATACTTAAAGAATGAGAGCTTGAGTTAGCTCACATTTACAGAGGGTTCAATCCACAGTTAGCTTCTTTGGTGCAAGAAACAACATGGCTAAAGATATCTGCTCATTGAATGGCAACCAGAAAGAATATAGTATGCTAGGTCATGCATCTGATTACGTGCCTCCAACAAGGCCCTGGCTTCTGTCAGATAACTGTGTGTTTAGTTCTCAGTGGATTTAACCACTGATGAGTTTAGCACCATCAGGATCCAACCATCTTCTAAACATATAAGATTGTGGTGGGAGTTTTGGAGAACTAAATATTCCACCATGAGCCCCAAAAGTATTATGTCCATCTCAGTATGTAAAATAAATTTAGTTCCTCCCTAAGAGCTATGAAAGACTTCACAGTTCCAGGATTGATGAAAACTTCAAGTCCAATGTCTCTTCTAAGGCTCAAGGAAATATTTTAGTTAAAATAGAAAAAGATTGTTGAATTTTCAACATAGAATGGCATAAGGTAAATATTACTACTTCATAAGAGAGGAATAATGAAATAGAAAAGGCTCAGACCAAATCAAGTAGGACAAATCCTGTATGTCCATGTTTAGCATCAAGAGCATGTCTGATATTCTCAAGTTTCTTCCATTTGCCTGTGAAAATCTCCACGCTGTTGGACCTTACAGATGTGTAGTATTCCATTGCTTAGTGAAGTGAGTCAGAAGCAGAAGGTGAAACATCGGATGATCTCTCCGATATGAGAGACCCAGACCACAACTATCTCATGGAACTTTAAGCGAAAGACAAAGCGAAAGAGGGGGACGGGGGGGGGGGGTTAGGGAAGGAAGGGAGGGGAGGCAGAGGGACAAAAGGAGAGCAGGAAAGCCCTTGTCACCTTGACAAGAAATGTATGTGCACAAAATGCTCAACTCCATTGTAAACCTTAAATTCTGCACTTGTACATATCAACAAAATGGGGAAAAAAAGAAAAAAAAAAGAGCGTGTCTGATAGGCTTTACAATGATATAGGAGAGGGTGGTGTTATGAAGGTGTTAATAATACAGGAATTCAAACCGAGACCAAGAGCACGCTGCTAACTCAGAAAGAATTATTTCATAAAGTCCATCAATATACATATGTATCAATTATAACCATAGAATTACATTTACACAGCAAAATATATCATGATGTCATGAATGGAAATTATTACTTGTTGATTTAAAAAAAACTAATGAAGAAATATGTTACTATTGATTTGTCTCAAATTGGTTCACCAAATGACTATGCAGGAGGATTTATTATACATTAACCCATTTTTATTGGAACCTGGAATTTCAAAGAAGTGATCTTTATTTCTAGTAATATTCAATTGACAATGAGTATTAGCAAGTGAAAAGTTGGTTATTCTTAAACATTCAAGTCTGAAATATGTAACAAGGCACTTGAACCCTCTGAAATTGAAAAAGTGAAAAAATATGAATTTTTCATGGTTTGAATGGTAGGGAAAGAACAAAGAGTCAATACTTGACATTGGCTGTACAGTGGTAGAAAAGAAAATAGGAATGAAACCAAAGGAAAATGGACTTCTGTGAGTTCATGGTTAATTCTGTTTAGGGTTTGATTTTTTTGGTCCTAGATTCTATCTGCATCAGCACACTGCAGGCTGGACTGGCATGCTGATCTTTATGTAATACTAATATAAATAAGCATTTTTGAGGGTATCATTGAGATGCCTGAAAGAATAAAGCTACGAAAGCTAAGATGGTTTCTGCTTTTGAATCCTGAATGAAACCTTAGTGGCCTGCCTGAAGTTTCAATAGGAGAGATGGAGCTAGGAGGGATTGAATATAAGTATGTCAATAACTTATCGATATTTTTAAATTTAAATATAGTTTCGATTTAGATTTGTTTTTAAAATAAAATGAGAGTAGGTTGACTTATCATAAAATATGCATTCTGTCTTTGATTTATTGGCATCGACCTCCTAAAATTCTCTCAATTTCTGACAGGACTAATGAGTTGGCTAATGACATGGAGTTCCTCAGTAGCTTCCAAATGCCTTTGGTCACACTGAAAATTTTAAAGCTAAATTGGAGTGCTGGAACTTTCAGCTGGGACTGTATCTTCTTAGCTTCCCTTGCTTCTCCAGTATGGAGTTGAGAAGTACTGAAGAGTCATTTGTTCACCAATAGGCATGATTCAGTCAGCAATGCCTTTGTAATGAAACCTTCCCCGCCCCCATTTTATTGATATGTGTTAATGCAAGATTTAAGGTTTAAAATGAAGTTTAGCATTTTATGCACAGACATAGCTTGTCAAGGAGACAAAAACTTTCCCACTCTCCTTTTGTCCCTACCCCTATCATTCTTCCCTCCATCCACCCACTTACCCCTCGCCCCACACACACTGTTTCACTTTGTTTTTCATTTTAAGTTCCATAAGAGTTTAACCCAAGAAAGTAAGTTTGTTGGTGTTTACAGGTGAATGCTCCTGGACAGTGGTGAGGCCAGAAACTGCGTGGAATATCTGTGCCTTTCACCCCACACTCCGTTTCCTGCAAAAATATTTCAGCAACATTTTTAAATAACCTCTATAAAAATCAGAAAAGACACAAAGAACAAAGTATTGCTTCCAAAGTGCGATTTTCTTTTCATGAGACATGTTATAATGAAATATCTTGTGGGCTTATGCTCAATTATGATGATTGTAATGTAAATTTGGGTAAAGCAGAAGGATATTAAATATATAAGTATATTGTTAAAAGACATTAAGAAGCAAACTTATGTCTTCACTAGACCCCAGTGTCCAATGACATAGTCAACATGTAATTTCAAAAATGTAAAAATGCTAGCAAATTTCATAGTGAGGACAAGGGGAAATATTTCAATAATTAGGAAGTTACTAGAAATCTACTACAGCGTGAAATCCAGTTCCCCTCAGAAAGAAACCTAAATTGCCTTTAGTTGTTTAAAGAAACTCATTTTACTTTATTTAGTTATTTAATTATCTTATGAAAATCAGGGTGCAGAGCTAAATCAAAGAAAAGGTTAAGGTTTTGTCACACAGCAAGACATGTAGCCTAGTTATTAACGCACAATGTTCTGAGCTTTACGCTACTCCTAGTTGAATTTAATCTGGAAATTAGAATGCCCTAGTTAGAGTGTGAGCTGATTATAAAAATGTAGCTCTCTATTGCAAACATGTCAAGGTAGGAACATACACTGAATCCAACTTAAGAAAAAAAAAGAAAGAGAAAACTGCTGTGTGATAATTATCATAAACTCAATAAGCAACTTAACCTTAGTAACTTTTATATATCAAATGCCTGGCTCAGAAAACAATTATATTTTATGTACCCTTTAGTGATGAAGTTTATTGTGTATGAATAGAGTTGTGTACACCTAAATTATATAATTATTTCCTATTTTTCAGTCCCCAAATTCTTATTACAGTTTATGTTGATCTACTCATTTTTATCTTCACATTGAAGAAAATACTGTAAAAATAAAGCGAAAGAGCCCAGTTCACACATTAATTAACATATTATGATATTTAAACCCACTTACTAATCAAATCCTACACCAGCCTGTGTTTGTCTCCGGCCAAACTCACTTGCTAACATAGATTTATATTTATGTGAGAGAAAAACATTTTCAAAATAATATATTAATATAGTTTTAGTTCAGGTAGGTATTGTTTAGTAATAACTGCATTGCTGGCTTCCAGAAAGTTAAATTTCTTAAAACAAGTTTAAATAATAATGAAAAGTCACAGATATTTTTCATTGATGTATTATCTCAAATATTAAGGTCTCAGAATAGGACTTTGATATTTCCATTAATTCCAACAACATTGTAATTGTTACTGGATTGCAGGAAAAAAATTGAGTATCAAGGTAAAATTAAACCTATATTGCAGAATTAAATGTAAAAAATATGACAAGAATGTTGGTAGAAAACTTAATAAAATATTTTAATGCTATCAGAAATGATATTAAACTACTATAAAATTCATAGGTTTTTTCATAGAAAATTCAGAGAGAAAATTTTACCTGACACAAAAAAAGGAACATGCCTTATATGATTTTATTTCCTTATATTCTACACTCCTCAGTTTCATATGTTTCATACATATAAAACTTATTTCTTTTTACTGCTCTGATTTTTTGAATCTTAGAAGTGAGTTATAAAGCTAGTAAGAGCTTCTTCCATTTGCCTGAAAAAGCCTCCATGCTGTTGGACTTTATAGCTGCATAGTGTTCCATTGTGTATAAATACCACAGTTTGTGTATCCACTGGTCTGTTGATGGGTATTTTGGTGACTTCCATATTTTAGCTATTGTTAGTTGTGCTGCTATGAACATGGGCATACATATATCTCTGTTATGTGTTGTTTTGGCCTCTTTCAGATATATTCCCAGGAGGGTTGTCGCTGGATCAAAGGGGATATTTATTTCTAGTCTTTTGAGAGATCTCCATACTGCTTTCCAAAGTGGTTGTATGAATTTATGTTCCCACCAGCAGTGCAGGAGGGTTCCTAAACTTGAGAACATCATGTTTAGTGAAGTGAGTCAGAAGCAGAAGGTGGAACATCGAATGGTCTCTCTCTGATAGGAGAGACCCAGATCACAACTCTTATGGAACTTACAAGAAAAAACAAAGATGGCGGTAGGATGAGGAGGGAGGGAGGAGTGGGGAGGAGGAGGGACAAAAGGAGAGCGGGAAAGTCCTTGTCACCTTGACAAGATATGTATGTGTACAAAATGCTCAACTTCATTGTAAACCTTAAGTTTTGCACGTATACATATCAATAAAATGGGAGAAAAAAGCTGGTAAGAGCACAAGTGTTCAAGATAAAGGTGGGATTCATGAGGAAAGATATTCTTCATGAAATATTCTTGGCTTAGCCTGCCTGAAGTTCAACTATTTTTCTTTCATAATTAACTCAGCCATCCTTAAAGCATACAATAACTATGCATCTTTCTGTTCAATTGATTTTCAATAGCATCAATCTATTTTGACATTATTTTTCCTTTCTTGTAATTGTGGATGATGTTCAAAGAATTTAAGCTTTTTAATATAAACTATTCTATATTATTATGAGTTAAATTAGTTAACAAAATGGAAATTCAGTACATTTCTCATCTAACTCAGAAAGTACTACCTTTTTAAAACTCTCTTTTTATTGATTAGAAGATTAACTAAATGTAACCCCAGAAAAGACATTATTAGCCCCAGACCTCCAACAGCTAGCAAGCAACTGCATGTCTTTCCTATGATGAATGGGAAGCACTTACAGCTTAATATTATGGCAAGGATCTAGCTTCTCATTTGTTGGAAAGCTGTCTGTTGACATTGATCTTATTTGGTCCCCATCAAATGCTGTAGCTTCTTGACATAAGATTGAGCTATGGCCATCACCAGTCGTCAGTGCTCTAAATATTGATGTAACGTTGCTTTGCATTGAAATTAAAACTAAAGCAAATATGCAAGATGTGAAGCAGAAACAGCAGGATTCACACACAAGTTACCAAATCTTCTGTGCCTGAGAATAAATGTGACATGTGAAACTGAGTGACATCTTTTTGTAAAATTCTAAGAGTCATACTTTCAAAGCTAAAAAAAAAATTGTTTTCTGTGGTTACAAGCCAGTAAATTTTCACAGTGAAAAGCCAAATAGGCAGATACTCATGATACCAAATACATTTTTATTTTAGCATTTACTAAAGAATAAGTTACTGACCCTCTTGATTGTGTCTTAATATTTCTAATGAAAATTACTCGAGAAAAACTGTGATATCTTTCCAAAATGTCTTAGAGAAAGAATAAAAGAGAGAGAATCATGTAATATTTCCAAAATAATTGATGATCATCTTCCATGTGACTTGTGCTCTCAGCAGCATTTAGGATGCTATTAAAATGTACTGTGAGCTGTTTAATCAATTTTGTAGGCTCTAGCAAAGAAACGTTCCACTCAAACTTTTCTAGGTGAAAGAGATAAGACAGAACATTCTGGAAAATATAAACTTTCATTCTCCAACTCACTGTTCTCTTTAATCAGTGTAGTCTAAAACCAAAGCATAAATATTCATATTCTTTTATAAATTGTAATTTATTCAGAGAATACAATGTAAGTAACACGGTGATACTTAGGACTTTTGGCTGAAACTTCTCATTAAGATTTTCTAGACATCATAACACCTACTATGTGCACATGGTCTATAAAAATCATCTCTTGAGCAAATTAACTTCTTAAAAATGTTGTATTAATAAGTATCAAAGATAAAATTTAAACCTAAGGCAATTAAACAAAATTGTATACCCATTAGCAGGATGTTTAGTTATGAAAGAGATCATATCATGGCAGTATTTTCTGGTTCTACAGAAATAGATTCTGTTAACACCTAAGCATTTTGTATTTTCTTTATTCTACTGCTATGCCTCAAAAGAAATAGGTACTGAAAAACATTGGCAAATATGTTTCATTTTTCTTATTTAAAGAAAATGATGTTTGGAATGGTTAAGTACCTTGCCTAAGGTCACACAGTGAGTGGCTAGCAAAGAAAGTTTAAATGAAAATATAAAAGTAATTTTCCAATATCTAACAGTGAAGGCTATAATTTATAATGCCCATACTATTTGAATACATTGTTCCTGCTGGGGGCATTTTATTAAAAACAGACAAGGGAAGTATAATCAGATTGTCTATTTAAACTACCTTGCCCTAGAGAGTATATGGATTTAATAGCATAATGGCAGGTCCAGCGGAAAAATGTAATGTGTGATTTTATAATTGCGGATCATTGCTTTTTCATTTTGTTCTTTTCCGTGTAAAAGGTAGAAGCTGAAAATGATCAAAAAATAAAGAATAGCAATACACTGATTGACTAATGTCTCTGTGGATGTCGTTTATTATTTCTTTTTGAGAAATCACACATGAATCAGAGTAGAGCTACATCCTGTCCCTCCTGACCGAGTCAGCAGTGAAGCTACACCAGATGTGTTTCACTTTGGGTGAACAGCAGGCTTGAATTGTTTATATGAAAATCTAAAATCATATATCTTGCATTCTGTGGTTTTGTTTCACCTCTTCTATAAAGGTTTATATTCCCTCCCACTCTTTAAATATTGTGTATCAGTCATCACAGTTGTCAACAACCTTAGGGTATTAAATATGATTATTTACACTGTTCCTTCCACATTACAAAAGGATATGCCAAAACCTTAAATCTTAAATGCCTAACTCAAGTGTCATTTTCTGTGTAAGAGTGTAGCATGCAAGGTTAGTTAAAAAATTAAATTGGGTGAAGTCTTAACAATAAAATTGAAGATTATTTACAATACATACACTAGTAATATTTTTCAAGTGAGTCCTCTAGGTAGGGAGGAACCAAAGGCATCCCATCAATTTTTCATTTACAATCATTACCAAACACAACACTGAGATGTTGAGATATTACGAGTGGTGTTCTTTATTATGTCAAAACCAAGAAAAATACTGGACACCTCATATCTGGTTAACTTATCTATTATCTATTAAGTTACACACACACACACACACACACACACACACACACACACACACACACACACACACACACACACATATATTCCCTTAGTAATTTTTAAGACTATAACACAGCTAATAATTGCATTGACACATTTTCCAATAGATTTTTTTTTTAACTTTTTCCTCCTCTCTGAAATTTGTATCCTTTAACATACTCCTAGAGTCTCCTTGGCCAGCTACTACTAAACAACATTCTACTTTCTTTTCTTATTATTTTAATGTTTTTAGAGGCATATGTATCTTAGTTACTTTTTCGTTGCTGTGACTCAATCCCCGACACCCACAAATTTAGGAAAGGTGTATTTTAGCTCACAGTCTCAGATGGCCACAATCCATTCGGGGGCGTCTGGCAGCAAACAAAGTACAGGACAGAGGCAGAGGTGGAGGCAGCTTCTCAGGACAAACAGGAAGACAAGCTGAAACCAGTTGAGACTAGTCCCCCAGTCCACAGGAAGGCAGGTGCAGCTTATATAGCCTTTCAGGTCTCCACCCAGTAACCAGTTCCTCCTGCATCCAGGTGTGGCCACTATACACCTTTAATCCTAACTTAACTTCAATCCACCACTCCAGACCAGACCCCAATCCTCCAACATCACATGATTGCATAGACAATCCACAACATAAAAATACATGAGACTTTTGGGGGACACTCCAGATCCTAACCACAACAATATGTAAGTGATCCTTGCAGTTTGGGTTGGGCATGTCCTCCAGGAGTCTCATGTTGAAAGTTTATTTAATCGTGGGAGTTAATCCTTATGTCCTATGCTGTTAAGAGGTAGTTTCTGGTCAGAAAGGGAGATCACGGGGGTATACCCAGAAGGCTGATCTCCTGCACTAGCTCCATTCTTTCTGTCACATTCTGCTTCCTGTCTTACCATGCCATGAAGAGCTTTTCTCCAATTAGGTGTCTGCCCAACCCTTCTACCATTGACCACCACCAGTGGAAGGATTGGTACCGTCTCAATCTGTGAGCTAAAAAAAAAAAAAAAACCCTCCTGGATCTGTGGATGTCCAGTGTTATGTTTCAGCAATTAAAACACAACTTAGGCAGTGATATCATGTTGTACTTGTCATTCTATGCATGGACTATTTTGTTAACATAGGATCCTTCAATCGTATTGGAAAGTGACCAGATTATCTTATTTGTAAAGGCTGATTAATATTCTCCTGTGCATATGTAACACATTTTCTTCATCTTTTCATCTACAAATAGACATTTACAACACTTCTATATATTGTCTATTGTGAATAATGTTGCAAAAAATATGGGAACACAGGCATCACTTCCACATAGCTACCTATTTTCTTTGGACATATATATGAAAATGAAAATTTTAGTTCTCACAGTAATTCTGTTTTTAATTTTTTGAGAAAGGTGCTTACTGTTTCCCACAATGGCTGTGATAATTTAGATTCCTAAAGGTATACAAGTCATAATTTTAACTCCATATCTTCTCCAGTACCTCTTTTATCTTTTTCAAAATTGTCATCCTAATAGATATTATGTGATATGGCATTGTGATTTTCTGGCATTATAATTTTCTGGTGATTAGTGATATTGAAAATTTTCGTGTGTCTTTTGTTCATTTTATATCTTCTTTTGAGAAAATACTTTTCAGACCCTCAGGCAATCTGAAGCAAGGTCATCCTTTCCCAAATTACATCTCACCCACACATTGAGCTCCGCAGAAATACTGTCTGACAATTTCCGCCCATCACAGGACAATTCTTGCATTGTTCTTCTTCTTTTAAAGTTCTTGAAGCTTTTTCTCCTATCTTCACTGAAGTGTCAAGTTCTTTCTGACTTACCTGTCTTCCCTCTTTCTGGAATTTCAGAGGGATTGGTTAGCTTTTCACTCCAGCTCTCTCTTTCTCTGGTTACTGATCTTTCTACATTTTATTTTGCACAGATTGTGGTGGTTAATTTTTTACACCAATTTGACTAAGTCAAGTGGTACCTATAAAGATAATTTAATATTGTTTCTGGATGTCTCTGTGAGCATTTTTCAGGAAGATGTTAGCATCTCAATTGTTTGGACTGGGTATAGAAAATAGCCTTCTTCAATTTAAGAGCACCGCTTAAATGTTAAGGCCAGGTTAGGACACAGAAACAAAACAAGGGTGAATTATCTCTTTTTCATTTTGACTGATACTTCAGCAAGGGGTTCTACCTTCAGACTTTAGGTTTTCTTATTTTTAAGCCCTCAATCCCCAGAACATATATTACTGCTCATACTGCCATTTTCAGACCCTTGAACAGTAACTGGGAATCACATCACTGTCTCAGATGATTCTGTCTTTCAAACTCAGAGTCAATTTCACTACCTCTCCAGAGTTTCCAGCCTTCAGATGGCAAACTGCATGGCACAGGTCCCAAAGTTAATCTCTTTTTGACTTTTTCCCCCTTACTGTTCCAGACACATGAAAATATGCCCCATATATGTGCATTTAAATATTTGCTTATCCATACATAGTTACAAATAAATAAAATGTCACACTAACACACATACGCAATATCCCATTGTCTGTTTCTCTGGACATCGCTGGCTAATCTGCAGGTGTTGTCCCTTGTGACTGTCTTGCATATCAAAGTCCATTTTGGTATTTCTTTTATTGAAGTCTAAGATTTATAGATAATCCTTTTTTGATTTCTAAAATTGAGAGTGCTTATACTCATATAATATTGTTTGGAATATTATTATGTATTTTTAATTTGCATTTTATATATTTGTAACTCTCTTCTCACTGGAGAATGAGTTACACCATCAACAGAAGGTAAAACTCAGAAAACAATCATTCACTAATTTATTCATTCATTCCCTTATACTTTAAATTCAGTATTAAAATGTGTAGTACTCATACATATACTGTATGCATACACACATACACACACACATGCAGTCGGTTAAAAATCACAACTTTTCATTCAAGAAAATTTTTGAAACACCTGATATTTTAATATTTTAAATATAATAAATATCACATAAACTGTACCTGATTATGTCACACTATTCAGTGAAGTTTTATGCTGTGGGCTAAAAATAGCTTTTCCATGTCTTTATTTTCAAGTCAAAAGATACCATGATGTTTTTTCTTTGAAACTCACAGAGAATTAATAAATATACTCAACTTGACAAAATTCAAATTGAATTCAAATAATATTGAAAGATATAAAGTAATGTTAATATGGCTTTATGCTACAGATATCAATCAAATTGATATTAACCAACTTTTGAGATAATTCGAACAATTTAAATAATGGAATTCTATGAGTCAAACTAGAAGCAACTCAGAGATAAAGAGCTTAGAAGCTTGCAAAATGATATTGCCAAAATAAAGTCAGCTCTTTACACAACAGCAGGTTTACAAAAATCAATTCAAAATGGAAAATACATGAATATTCAACCAATTTACTCATTTTTATTATTATGAAAATAAACTTTATGAATCTAAATTAATTTCAATTAAATTAAAGTTAACTAAAAATTATAATATTCATTTCAAAAGACCACCTACCTTTGAAAATATCTAACTCATTTGCATTTCAATCTCTCAGCCTAAACCTTAAATAAATGCTATTTGAATTTACTGTCACTGTGCTTTATTTGCATAATCAGATGGAAACAAAGATATCATGTCACATACCTTCTGTGTAATTTCAGTGTTTTTTTCTGAGGGTAACTGTGAGATTTGGTCTCATTTTTTAAGAAAGAAATGCTATAAATCTGCTAAAATAGTTTAATTGTCATTAAATATTTTATATGAACATTATTCAATTTATCGTGAGCATTCCATAGCAGAAAAATAAAAACAAATAAAAAGATAAATCATATGTCCTTTAAAAATCTGCACAATAAGTGCACAGATATATGGTTATTCATGAAATTTAGTAATATAAAAATTGATATAATATATTACCCAATCTTTTTCATTCATCTCCTTATTATAAATATGACCCTAAAATGCACTATCAACTAAATAAAACATTGTTGCAAAACTTTAAAAAATAATATGTATGTCATCTGAATATTTTACAGTCCAAGTTAGAAAAAAAAGAAAAAAACATGTTATGATGTATAGTAACAAAGGGAGAGTTGAAGACTACATAATCCAAAAATATAAATGAAATACCAGTGAATCAAGGTAAAGAATTGCTTTTATAAAGAAAAATGGATGAACACTTAACAGGATGTGTAAAAACAAATAAAAGTATGTAGCAAGGTTATCATTTGCTGCATATAACAAAAAATAGCACACTATGTGGAAGTATGTAAGCTTTGAATAATATAGCAAAAAACATAAATAAATCAAAATTGCAAATTCATAGTAAAATCTACAAAGCTCTTAGCTATATTATAGGTTTAAACAGTTGAGTAATGCAGTCCCTCCTTCAAAGACAAGGTTCTGATCATTACAACCTGTGCACATTAAGTTATTGTCATGGAAAAGTTAAGGCTACAGATGAAATGAAATATGTAAATATCTGACCTTCAAATAAAGACATCATTCTCACTTATGTGTGCCCAGTGAAATGAAAGGGGACATTAAACAGAGAAAGAAAAAAAGAGGAATCTGAGGAAGGGTCAGTGAAATCCCTGGAAAGGTCATTTTTGGCTTTGAAGATGGAAAAGGAAAAGAATCCAGCAAAGTTGAAGCAAAGACATGGATTCTATCCTTCCAACTACATCTAAAAGTAGTGGAAGTCTGTGCAAATCTTAATTTATACTCATTGGCTTCCCTTTTGAAATCTTGGCTTCTAGTTTTTTATGTAGCCAACATTTGGTTAATTTGTTTCATTAGAAACCATATCAAACAAATTAGTACACTTCAGGGTAATGTTTGAAGAACAACCAAAGAATGATGTTTGCATACATTTCAGGGAAAGAACAATAAATTTATGAAACAATAGCAGGATGAACTGATGCCCAGGCTAGGGTAGTAAGTACTCATACTCTAGATGTTATCAAGAGATTCAAAGAGAACAGTGGAGATGTGAGTGAAAGATGAAACTTATTTTAGTGTATCTGTGCTGCATTCCCAATTTTTTCTCTCTAGAGATCAAAGCTATTTCTAATCCTTTGTAGATGAAGGGCCTCTCTCCCAAAGGAATTTCTGTGTCTTGTGAGTAAGAAAACATAGAAAAAAAATAACACTTTCCGAAGTTACAGTTCCTCAAGTGATTTCAGCTTGAAATAGTCAATATACAAGTCTGGGGCTGAGGATGTAGCTCAGTGGCAGAACGCTGGCACGCTCAAGGCCCTGGGTTCAATCCCCAGTACCAAAACGAAAAAAAAAAAAAAAAACAATAAACAAGTCTGGTACTTTTCAGGTGATGTATCTTGGAATCCTTCACTACTTACCTATGTAAGGTGTAACATGACTGGTGGACTGGGCTCATGGAGATGTTCCCGAAATAAGTATTGGCACGATTCTCTAGTAAAGAAGATTTAACTACCTGAGTTTCAAATTTGCTGATGAACAGAACTCATGCAAATGACCACATGGTTTCATTGTTGTACATTAAAATTTGGAGAAAACACTCAAGAAAAATTCTCCCATTAAATGTCAGATGATTTCTAATTTTCTCATATTCTTACATATTTTCTTTATTCATGTTGGACTTAAAAAAAATCTATCTCATACCTATGTCAGTTTTTTTTTAAAAAAATACCTTTTTAATAGATTATGTAACTTGAGTGGTTTCTGTATCATTAGTGGAGAATTATTAAAAATCTGTCTCCAGTAAAGTATTCCCCACTTGCTCTTCAGAATTACTAAAATAAATGACATGCAAACAAAATGGTCATCACTTTTTTTCTGTTCAGCAATTTATAATAGAAACTGGAGGGGGGGAAGCATCAAAAAGAGAGAAGGGAAGGATTTGTAACTTTGCCATAACATGTATGTGCACAAAATGAGACCAATGTAAACTTTCTGTTTTGCACATATATATATATATATATATATATATATATATATATATATATATATATATATATATATATATATATAATGTATGTATGTATATCAATAAAATGGGGGAAATAACTTATACTGGAACTTTATGGGGGGCATAGTTTATTGACAGTACTTCTAAGAATTTCACTTGTATTGACATTGTTCCAGGAGTTTGAGAAAGTATTTAAAATACAGTGATAATGTTAAAACACCTTCTCTTGTCCCCAAATCCCATGATCTAGATGAAGATAGTAAAAACACAAACAAAGAAAAAATAAAAAGTAGGGACAAGAAGTTCACAGTTTCTAGAAAATTTGGCACTCTTACAGCACTATTACAGCAACTTTGATTCAGATACAGATAGATATCAAGCAACATTTACAGTGTGAGTTTGATGTCAGTTTCACAGGCTTGTTAATCATATTTAGAGCTCATTTTGTGATTCTCTAGAATTATTTCTCATGTGTAGAAGAAAATATCATAAGGCTAGTGTTGCATAATTATTGTATTTTTTATTTTCCTTTGTGTGCTTTCATTTTTCTATAAGCTAAAATATTCTATGAAACAAATTAAGCATAACTAATATTAATTCATTAACTTGACAAAATGTATTGACTGCTTACTGTGTGGCACATGGTCTCACATATTGAAGATATGATAGTTCATAAAGCAAATAAAATACTTTCTTTTCCATAGAATCATACCTAAAATATTTTCCCAAGCATAAAATAGGTAAATATGCAATATAAAATTCCATCACTCGCCTTACAAAATGTGACAGAATTGAATTTTTGGTGGGATACATCATGTTCAATTAGAAAAATTCCTTTACAATGTTCCAATTATTAAATACAACTGTGTGTTTCTGTAGGTCTTAATGAGTGGGTTTTTTGTTATTGAATAATATCACTGGTTATACCTACGTTAGCTGGTGCCCTGTGGTACTTATTTCTCCTGTTTGCTCATATTTCTCCTTCTCCGTGACTGGCTAATCCATACTGTATATACTTAAGAGATTTAAGATGGTACGTGCCTGATCCATCTGCTTTTTGTACTCATCCACTACCTGTACTTTAAAAAAAAAGTTTTGTGCAATTTACTTATGATTATAATTGTTTCAATAAGATCATATTGAAAATATTTCTTATTCTGCATTATGTGTGAGAGAAGATATAACTAGTTAATGCTAGATAATTTGACAGATACTTGCGAATGAAATAAACAGTGATAAAGATTCCCCAGGTAGCCAAGGTTCCACATGGAAAAGCGCTATCCTAATAGCTACGTAGAAAGTGAATCTCAGAAGAAGAAAGAATAATTTTACTGGGGACTCAGAGAAGTATTAAACATGAAGCATAAAGCCTATACTATCCAGAATACTGGATAAGTACAATGATTTATAAATATATTCAGCAATTATTTATAGAATGCCAGCCAGACATCGTGCTTTGTGCCAGGTCTTGGCAGAGTGGAGGATAAAGCAGACCGGATTGGTTTCTTTCCTTGTTAAGTTTATAGTTTACTGTGAGGTTTTGACATTAAGTAAAGCAACTCCAACACATAAATAATATTACAAGATATTTTAAGTGCAGGAAAGAAAAAAACTAGGAAGTTATAGAAAAATCAATATAACAATTTAATGCTTTTTGGACAACAAAATAAAGCACTTCCCTCTCATTGATATAAAAGCTAAGATCCGAAGGACTGGGAAAAGGAAAGCTCTAAGCAATAAAAAGGGCTTAGCTCATTGTGTAAAATAATAGATGGATGGTGGACTTTGACCATGGGGAGCAGGGAAGGATAATGGCAGGGGAGGCAGAATGCTTTCTTAGATGCTTGTAGGCAACTCTTGTCTTCTTGTATCTTATCTCAGAGACAATAAAAATCATCCAAGAGTGAGATAAATAAGAGACAATAGCAAATCCAAAATTTGCAAAGTTCAGAGTGGCTCTGTATGGCAGTAAGATCACAGGAGAAGAGAACGGATGGGCGAGAAACCACCTGAAAGGGGGTTTCGTAGACAGGCAGCAGGAGAAACAGAGAGCGATGACTGATCTGCTCATCTCCATGCCCAGGCAGCCATTGGATGGCCCTGTAAAACAGATAACATGGAAGCTGAAAAGAAAACAATGAAAGGTCAAAAAAGGTTCTGCTTTCCACAAACACCCAGGAATCGTGGAGTGATGTTGGAGTAAAGTGGTACACACGAAAATAGGTAAATATGTCCTCCCAGCTTTATGAACAACTTGGATGAGCATATTAAACTACCTTATTTTCTACTTCATATCAAGTAGATGTACTAGTAAATTAATGTCAGATATGTCATATATATATATATATATATATATATATATATATATATATATATGCATGTATATGTCCACATATATAACGAATGAATGAAATGCCATGACAGATACTACTGCCTGATAACTGAAGCGTCAAAGAAATCCACTAGTTTTGAAAACTGGTCAGGAAATTTACTTGCAAAAATAGAGGTCTGTGTCGGTAGACAAATTGTTTGTTGGGGGGGGGGGTATTTTCCCCCTCACTATTTTTATTAATATACATATGTAATACATAGTGTTTACAGTGAATTTGGATATTTCATGCACATATGTATCATATCAACTTTACAATCACTTCCCATTTTTGACCCTCCCACCTCCTCCCTATCCCTTCCCCCAACTCTGGCTATCACTTCATGGATTTTTGTTTGTTAGTTTTGTTTTGTTTTGTTTTTTTCCCATATCAAATGGTCTCTCTGATATGAGAGACCCAGATCACAACTCTTATGAAACTTAAGACGGAAGACAAAGTGAAAGAGGGGAGTAGGGTGGGGGAGGAGGGAAGGATGGGTGGGTAGGGGGAAGGACAAAGGGAGAGTGGTAAAGCCCTTGTCACCTTGACAAGATACCTATGTGCACAAAATGCTCAACTTCATTGTAAACCTTGAATTCTGGGTTGACAAACTTTCTTGGGAGTAGTCAGTGCTAATTAGAGTGCAAAACTACATATGGTTGATATTTTGGTAGAATATTTAGATCAAAAGTAGAATTAGCCTGATTGTAATTTGCTAAACTATGAATTCTTTAAATTACATAGGATATATTGGCAGGAAGAAACACTCGCATTGAGATTTAGATTTCCAGGCATCATAAAAAAATAGAACAAAAGAAAGTATAATATTTTAAGAATAGTTTATCAAATACATAATTTTGAAATAATTCTGGATCATTATTATGTTAAAGTGACTTTAAGACATGCTGTATGACAATTCTGATCCTGAGGTTTTCAAGTTTTTATGGTATTACCTATCAGTATGTGTTGTGGTATGTGACTACCAAAATAAGAAATAAAAAAGGTCAAAAAATTAAAATGACAATATTGTTCAAGTAAGCTTAACATGGTGATGTGCTGAAGTGTGGGCAGAGAAACTGTGTGAGTTTCGGTGTGGTGGAATTAGTCGATATCAAACAGTGCCCAATGTGTCGGACTATCCGATCGCCTAGGGTGCAGCACTAACATTCTTCTGCACATACAAGAAATTACCAACGTGGGCTGTCAGAAACAAAACAAGAAAAAGAGAAAATCAGTATGGACAGCTGAATCTAAGAAAATAGAGAACATAAATTCCCCAATAAAATTATTGTAATTTCATCCTTATGATGATTATTTTTAAAAACTGAGTCATCCAGAAAATTGCGAAAATTTTGAATCTTCTAAATAGATACATATATATGCATATAAACAAACACAGTCAGGCACACACCATATATATATACTTATCTGTCTATTTACATGTAACTTTTATTCACACATTTTCCAAAGTTCCACAACCTATTCCCTAGAGCCTTCTAATATGTTATCTTAGACATAGAAAGGAGATTTATAAGTATAATTAATTTAAGAATTTGACACTTAGAATTTGGGAGATGATCTTGCTGATTCAGGTAGGTCCAGTAATAAGCACTCTTAGGAAAGAAGGAGGTTAAGATTATTAGAAAAGAAATAAGACTTGGGGAGGAGCGGCTGGGATGGTGTTGCGGCAAGTCCATGACCAGGAAATGAATGTGACCTCTAAAAGGTGACAAACACGAGAAATCGATTCTCCTCTGACTTCTCTGGAAGAATGCAGCCTGTCACTTTTATCTGAGACTTTCAGCCTTTGAATTTGTAAGAAAATAAATTTGTTTAGTTCTCAGCTGTTAAATCCGTGGATAATTTATATCAGTAATAATAGGAAAGTAGTTCAATAAGAAATCAAGCCGTGTCCTACATTAACTTAGGAGTCAATTTCTTATGAACAATGTAAATCATTTGGCTGCTATTGCTGTCATGATTTTTTGAGTACTTAATTATAGAATTTATTTGTCAGATAATGACTGATATTGCTAAAATTTCAATATGAATTAAATATTAACTTTTGAGAGATATTCTTAATGTGCATTTTACATAACCTATTTTGTTTCTTTTTGTTCATGTCTAAAGCTCAGTGATATAATGCCACCACAATGGTGTGATAATGTGTGAAATGTGAAAATAAATAAATTTAATAAAAATGATTCAGATTTGTTATAATGAAAGCATGAGATCACAATATAGACATACTAATGAAAGATTTGCTACTTTTGACAGGCTTAGAATTTAATTTTCAAGAAAAGCACACTCCTAGGATTCACTTTTGTTTTCTAATAAAATTCCAATTTCAGGGGATATTGAAATGTAAACAAGAAATACATGCCAGTGTTGGGTCGCAGCCACGCAGCGTGGTATCCTTATGAGCATCACATACTACATGAGTAGTGTCTTAACTGAGTAAGTCTCTCTCAGGTTTCTTCTTATGAATAGATGTGCTGTATGTGCAGCAGTTTTATGCTTTCCTTTTAGGATTACTGAATAGGAGTGAGGACACAGGTACCAAAAGCGATGAATGCTGCAAACCATCTTCAGCTAGGAAATGGCATGAAGAAATTGAAAAGTTTGAAAAATAGGTGATGGGGGACCAAGAGAGAAGAACAAAGGAGATATATCATCTGTAAGCCACTTCCAGACATTTTTTCAGTCAAATAAACTTTCTACTCTTTCTCTTTCTTTCTTCTTCTTTTATTGTTGAAACTAATTAAGTAGCAACAGCACAACTCAAAAAAATATTTATGCATTGAAAATTGCCACAACATAAGTTTTGAATGACTAATTTAATAGAATTTGAAATTATGGGTTGAAATTGTAAATAATTGTCACAGAGGAGACACCCATAGCAGAAATAGGTTTTGAATAGGGACAGAGTAAAGAAGAAAGTACGGCAAAAGCAGGAAATTCAACTCTAGGAAAATTAGTTCTGAAATAGGAAAGGATACCTGATCCTGGTACAGAACTAAGGACAGAAGTGTTAGGCAGCTATTGGCTGAGCGAGTTTTTAAATAGATATTTTGTATTAACATCTAGTCTCCAGGATTTTTTTCACTCATGCATGCTTTTATTGAACATTAAATATGTGCCATTCTATGTATTTTGAATGCATCATCAAATGAAATAAACATTATCTGTGTCCCCATGCTCTTATGTAACTTTAGAAGGTGGCATTAGAATGGACCAAAACCACAAAAACAGGCCAATACAGGCTATGAAGAACAGCTGGATATTCAGGATTTTTAACGAGGGAAAAGAAGTATGTCATTGCAAAAGCTCATATCAAAGAAGGACCTCTGAGAAAAGACAGTGAAGCACAATAGAAAAAAAAGGGTTGGGCTGTGTATTTTGTTTCAAGCGGAACAGGGTAAATGAGAATAGCTTGAGGATGAAATAATGCAGGACAAACTTGCTTAGAAATAGTAACTCTAGATACTGTTTGGTGAATAGATGAGAAGGGATCAGAGTAGAAGCACAGAGAAAAAAACATTTTGGCTGGGAGACAATTCTGTCTGAGTTGTTTTGCTAGTACTCCTGTAACAAAATACCACAAACTGGGTCGTTTAAAGACCAGAACTTTATTTTCTCAGGGTCTAACAGTCAGAAGACTAACATCACGTTGTCCAAGTGTCTGTTCTCTGCTGAGGTCATTGTCCTCGGCTCAAAGATGGCTGCTTTATTGTTACTTTCTTACCTAGTACTTTGATCCTATATATTTGGGTTTTTTTTCCATGTTTCATAGGAATATCTTGATACATGGACACCAGTTGGAATCAAGTAGGCCCCACCCAAGGCCTCATTTCAAATTAACTTAATCACTTATTTAAGGGCTTTGTCACTAATTTAGTCACATTCTGTAGTGTAGGAGTTAAGAGGAGTTCACCATATAAGGTTGGGGGGACACAGATCAGCTCATAATAATGTCTTTGTTTCAAAACTTTGAAAGAAATGCTGAATAATCAGATTAAGAACAGATGTTACAGTGATCAGAAAAAATTGGTGTTCGAGTTCAAAATATAACTGGAGTGATATGGTATCTTAGCGTTGTTTTGATTTACATCTCTCTTATGGCTAGAGATGCTGAACATCTTTTCATGTATCTATTGGCCACTTGTACTTCTTCGTGAGTGAACTGCTTCTTCATTTCATTTGCCCACTTTTCAATAGGACCCTTTATTTTGGTAGGATTACTTTTCTTCAGCTCCCTGTATATTCGTTATGAGCTTCCTATCTGAGTTGTACTGTGGTATTTATACACAATGGAATACTATGCATCTATAAAGTCCAACAGTGTGGAGGCTTTTACAGGCAAATGGGAGAAACTTGAGAACATCATGCTTAGTGAAGTGAGTCAGAAGCAGAAGGTGAAACATCGAATGGTCTCTCTGATATGATGGACGCAGATCATAACTCTTATGGAACTTAAAATGAAAAACAAAGTGAAATAGGGGGTAGGGTGGGCAGGGAGGAAGGGGAAGGTAGGGGGAGGTACAAAAGGAGAGTGGGAAAGTCCTTGTCACCTTGACAAGATACATATGCTCACAAAATACTCAACTTCATTGTAAACCTTAAATTTGCATTTACACATATCAATAAAATGTGGAAAAAGTATACCTTTTTATTTTTGGAAACAGGGCCTTGCTCTGTAGTACAGGTTGATCTTGAATTAACAAATTCACTATTTCACACATACTGGCCTAGAACTCTAGGAAATCTTTCTGTCTCCTCAGCCTTCCAAGTGTTTGGATTTTAGGCTTTGCTCCATCATGCCCAGCTTTATCTGTTTTTTTGATCCAAACAGTAACAACTTTTCTGAACACTGGGATTTGGAAGAATAAAACAGAATTCAGTTTATAGAATGAATTGTGTGGCAAAAATTTAACTCTGAAGTTATAAAATTTGAAATGCCTGTTAGATATTTAAATAAAGATGCTAACTATAGAATCAAATAGCCAAGAATTTGGAAGGAATTTCCACGAGTGTATTTTTTTTAACACCATGAACTCAGTGTGATGCAAGATCAGACGCACAAACAATACACAACGCCCCTTCTGTTTGCTGCACTGTCCTCTTCACAAGCCCTAGCAGGATTAGTGGCATAGACACCAACAATCATGGTAAGTATGAGTGTGACGAACTATGAGTCTTTTTTCTGCAACAGGCTTATGAGCAAGATACAGAAATAGTTTTCTGTAGAGACAAGGAACAAAGGATTAAATAGCCAGGAAGGAAAACCTGACGGGGATTGTCCAATAAGGCTTGATGTCTAGGGACAACCCGGTGATTTTGGTCCACATTTTCATAATGGCATCTCTTTGTTACCCCTTCACATTAGCTATGTGATCCAATGCATTTTAGGATGATTCTATCTATGCATGGGTATTCCCATAATTCTTGGGTTTCCATATGCATGAGCTCTTAGGCTTGTGCTCTTTCTACAGGAAATGTTTATTGGCCCAGTGAAGGAAGGGTGGGGATACATTGTTTCTTGCATCTCCTGACCTTCTTCATTCCCCCTTATTGTCACTTTTTCCTCACCGGACTTCCAGCCTGCAACTACTTAACTGACTGATTCTCAAAAATAATTCTTCTCTTGTGCCAGGAAAATTTTTAAAATGAGAGAACACAAAACATCTTACTCTTTCCAAGCCCACAGAAAAGCAAGAACAAATGCAAACACTTATCAAAGATATTTGCAAAAAGGTAAAGGTTAGAAAGTATTTAGTTATTTAAAAGAAATCTTCACAATAATGTTTTGCATATGGCTTTGGATAAAAAGATACCTTAGAAGAAAGAAAAGATCCTTACTATTAAATGTAAACAGAAACCTCAAGGTACTGATGTAGAAAAATTCCTTTGCATAAACACTTTCTCCTGGTTGTCAACATCTGACCAAATGCAACAAACATAATTTTTAAAGTTATAACCCAGTTAAAGATTTTCTTTAGCTCCAAGATCAGAAAGTCCTTTTCAAGTAATTTGAAAATATTTCTGGAACAGAAACTTGTTATTAAAAAGACTAATTGTTCCTGAGCAATTAATCTAACAATGCCAATTCTTAAAAATAAATTGAGTGCTTTAAAAGCTTCTATTCACTTAGTGTACAATTTCAAACTTAGCTGAGACAACTACACTGAATAAATTTTAGAAATCATTCAATTGGAAATAAACATTTTCTAAATCTTTCATGTCTTAAGTGACTGAGAATTGTAGCACTCGACCTCCATGACTAGTCATTCACTGAAATTTAGGTGAATTTCAAAGCAACAGAAGTATGTAAATCACATCTGAATACTCATATAAATGCTAAGGTTTACTTATTTTGTAATAATACAGAGGAGATGCAAAACATATTTTTAAAAGTAAATGCCAAAACAATCATTATAGTACTTTCTTAGGATATTTTCTAATAGTGTTAAGAATCGAAAATGTTTATTGTAATAATAATATTTTTATTATGCTCAATGAGACCACAATAAGAAATTCAAGTCATAACATAGAAAATGAACCAGTTCTATAACATAAATATCTCTGGCACTTGTTCACATGGCTAGATAATAATAAATCAATACTTTTAAAATATAAATGTTGGTATGAATTCTTTTTTCTGCTGTCTTCATATATTCAGGGAAAAATGAAATGATCTTGTGAATGAGTAGACTAGAAAAAGAAGAGAACATTTAACACTAAGTCTAAAGTGGGAAGAAAAAAATTATCTATTTATGTTAATTTGTTAAAATAAGTACTGCCAATATTTTTAATTAATAACAACATTAAGAGATAATAGCAGCAACATACAGCAACCAAAAATAAAAGAAATATCAGGAAAGAATGATGTGCACTTCTGTTATCTATAAACAAGGGTATTTAATTCTAGGAAAAATTTAGCAAAGAATGGCCTGTCTACATATAAGCGAGTGGGAAAAAATGAAAAGTGGTTTCCTCTCTGCCTTCTTTTTTTTCTTTTGGAGGCAAGGTCTCACTCTGTTGCTAGGCTGGGCCTGAACTCACTGTGTAGCCTAGATGAGTCTTAGACTCAAGGCAATCCTCCTGCTTCTGCTTTCTAAATTCTGGATTACAAGTGTGTGCCACCAAGCCTGGCTTTGTTTTCTCGCTGATTAAAAAGAACTATTAGGCACACACACACACACACACACACACACACACACACACACACACACACAATCACACACACATACACTCCATCCACTTTTACCTACTGATGTTTTTTGTTTGTTTGTTTTCAGCATACTTACTACCTGCAATGGCTGTTTTTATGCTGTTGCATGTCACCAGCCCCTTTTAAAATTTTATCACCCAATAGGAATTACTTTCATTGTATCTTTGGTTTTGCTTCTTGTCTTGCAAAATCTAAAGTTTCTTACTACCTGATCCTTTACAGAAAATATTTACTGACCTCTTTTCTATGATATATTAGTATTTCTGGACAACATGTCACAGTGCTTGCTGCTTGATTTTTCTCCTGAAAAACCAAATTCACAATCCTTCTGGACAACAGTGTATTCCAAGTGTGCAGACTGACTTAATTTTGATGATTTATGGCAAAACGCTACCGTCTCTTTGCGAGCTGTTTTTCAACAGTAGAAAGAGCAAGCAGCTAATTTCACTTTAGGAAGAAAATATAAATTGGCTTTATAAAAAGATCTCTCAAATATAATTTAACAATTCTCGACTATTGATTTATGAAAGATTAAAGCATTTAATTAGCTGAGTGACAGCTATCACAGGTCCCTTGAATCCATCTTATTAAAAGCTGAAGGAAAATCAAGTTGGTCCTAAAACTGTCAACACAAAAATTTTCCCCCCTACAGAGTTCTTTGATTTTTATTTTGTTCTACTAAGGAAAGAGAGTATTTTGACTTTCCCCCCCCCCTTGGCAAAAAAAAATAATAATCAATGCATTGAAAATTGTCCTGAGCATTGATAGATCAAGTGATACCAGCGTGATTCCCAGGACCATTCAAACTTGGCACTGTCAGAACATGGAGCCCAACGGGGGGCCAGGGTGTTATCTCTGGGAAGGATTCTGTCCCCACACATACCAATGGGAACATTTCCTGTATTTATTCATATTCTTTTTATCAAAGTTACCTGTTGTTCTGAGTCACAAAATACTTTCAGTATTTAGCAGTTGCAAACCATGTACTCCAGATTTTTGAGAGGTATATTTTTCTATAAAAAGCCAATTCACAAGCAATATCTTGGTTTTGCTTAAAAAACAGAATTTAAATATGCTACTAGTTTCCTATTAAAATGTTTGTATTTTCTTGGAAATAAAATGTCCTTTAATATTAATTTTCAATGAGTATATTTTTGATTGTTCAATTGCATTTCAACATGTAAAGGCCTATTATTCCCAAAAGACAGAATTGAATGGATCCAGGCTTATTTTACACCTTCACCACTGAATAAGGCCTTCAGGACAACGTCCAGGACTCTCAGCGAGAGGTATTTTAAAGAACGAATACTATCTTTGGTGATTTGGATCTGGAGTGTCCCCCAATAGCCTCATGTTCCTATGGATACTGTGTAGGGTTGATGGGTGGAGCCAGCCTGCAAGGGGCAGAAACATAGGACTTGACCTTGTGGGGAATGACATGACATGGAGGGTCTTACGTTGGTTCTGCCCTTCCTCTCTCTCTCTGTGCCAACATATAATAAGGATGTCTGCTGCTGGAGCTCTGACTCTGGCTCTGCCATGTACTTCCATCATTATTCAGCTGCTCGTCTGTGAATGGACTGTGACCTTCTGAAACTGTGAGCCACAATAAGTCTTTCCTCCCCAAGTTGTGGATGTCAGGTATTGAGTCTCAATGACGAAAAAGTAACTAAGACACTATCTTTGTGAGATTTGTAATAAGTAATATGTATGCATTACTTGCATTTTTATATAATTCATTTATATTTTCTATGTTTAGGAAACATGCATTACCCTTTTATCTTTCTATGTTTAGTATATTTAATATCTATGATATGTATTTTCTTATCATCAGATATCCTTTGTCTTTTACCTTAAAAATACAAAATTCATTTCTTTTTATATAAATTAAATTCATAATCTAAAAGTCATTTTTGTTATTCTAAGTATGCCACTGTTTTGACTGTGACCCATTAGCTGAGTCCAGGTGGAAACAATTCTACTTGTGATGTCATTTATGTGCTCTAAAAGTGCAAGACGTTTGTGTTCTTTCACGTTTTGGGTTTTTGGATTAGGAATATTCTACTTGTATTACTAAATAATAAAAGATTGATGTAAAGATTTAAGAAGAGGTTTATGTATTTTTGGAAAGTGACTTTTATATTATACTAGTTAGGTATATACTAATATATAACATGGCTCTCACATCAAATAAATGTGGTCTGAGTTTTGATATTTTGGGAATGTTATGTGACTTAATTATAACAAAAATTCTAGTTTTATCATGTCTTATTATAGCTTTATCTTTTATCTTACCCTAGCAGTCTCTAATATTATCTTCCATTTATACTTAATTGCTACATAATACAATAGCATATCTATTCATTAACTTCATTTAAATGATGTCATAACACTTGTCAAATTAACTAAATTCTTTTCAAAATATTGAAGTCAGATACAGTAATTAGTATTCTACCTCCTCAAATTTGATTAGAGTGACATGTGAAATTAAGAATTCAAATGACAATATCAAATAGCAAGCAATGTCCTATTTATTAGAGCAGTAAATATTAGCATATTAGTATATTGAATATCTATGATATATTTTTTCTTAACATTGGATGCCCTTTGTCCCTTATCATGAAAATACAAAATTCATTTTTATATAACTTAAATTCATAACCTAAAAGTCATTTTAGTTCTTTTAATATGCCAGTGTTTTGACTGTGCACCATCAGTTGAGTCCAAAGGTAGAAAATTCTGCTTGTGACCATTCGTCCATGAATGACATTGTGTTTTTATATTCCTAGCAATAAAGAAGATGCTGAATTTTTTATTTCCATTATATTATAATGTATCCATTTTAATTTCATAATTTAGTAACTTTGTGAATGTTCACGTAATCATTAAAACATTGTATATATTCTAGTCCTTCTGTATTTGGGTAATTCTCTCTTTTAAATATATCCATTACCCTATTATACATAAAATATATAATATATTACATATATTACATAAATATATATGATAACAGTGATATTGTCTACCATTAGAGGTTGTATGAAAAAAAAGAGATATGAGAAAATTTACTTTGCAAAGATGTTTAAATGGTAGGCACTGATGCTCAATGGGATAAGGGACTAGAATTATCATACAAATAGAATGCTTAGAAAAAATAACTTCAATTTGGCTATCAGTACGACAATATTTTTATATAACAAAACAGATGCCACCTATTTGGGAGTCTTTTTAGATTCCAAGTATTTGGTTCTGTCCAGCAGTAACACGAATAAAGTAAGTTGAATAACACATAAGTTAGACGAGTAAGGCAAACAGTCTGGCTTTTCACACTCGAATATGGTATCTGGCAGGCAGTTTGATACAACAGAAAATCTCTAACTAGCACAAAGTCCTGAGACACACAGAATCCCTTTGTTAATACTCACGAATTCAAATGATAAAGTCCAAGTTTTCCATTTTATTTCAGTTATTTGGTCAGGCACAATTCTGCTGAAATAACTTTGGGAATTATACACTATAAAACTTTATTACAGCAATAAAAATATAAGCAAGGGTGACATGTTAGTGAGATTATAAATCTGAGCAGATTATGTGGTAAATATGCATTTCTGGAACATACGTTTTCCCTTCTTATATTAAAAAAAAGAGAAAAGTACCTTGACAAAAGGTGCTCAGCTACTCCGGATGCTGGAAAAAAAGAACCACTTGAGCCCAGGAGTTCAAAGCCAGCGGAGGCAACAGAGTGAAATTCCCATCTCAAACAAAACAAAACATCCAAAATCCTAACCATGATAAAGAGTCAGATATGGGGAATAAAGGGGGGCAGATAAAAAACCAGGGGCAGAAACAATACAAACTTTAGGAAGAATGAAGATATTAAAAAATGATTGCCTAGAGAAAATTGTATTGGAAAATTTGATCTTGTATAAATACACACGCAATTAAGCACACACACACACACACACACACACACACACACACACACACACACCACATCACCATCACATTTCCCCACACAACATTATGTGATTTACTGACTAAATTTGCACAATGCCTGGAGTGTCCAAAGAAAAGATATCAAAATAATTCTAAACAAAAAGTATTTGAAAAAATATGAAAATATAATTTTCTCTGGAATAAAATATTGTTTGATAGTCATGAAAAATTTTAATCATTTTAGATTTGCAAAGTCAGTGAAAAAAATAAATTGCAAGAAAAATCAGAATTTTTACATCTTTTGAGCTGCTCTTGCTTCACTCAAGTGAGCCATTCAACCCGTGCAAAGTGAGGCAGCTCTACCGCACAAGCAGAAAAGAGGGATATGCGCTACATGAACGTGCCCGTGCACTTTTGTTAGGAGATGCACTCTGTCTTTTGAATGCAGTATTTCCTGATGCTTGTTGTGTGAATTTAATATGTCTCCCTGCCTTCTATACTTGGCTTCCTGTTTAAAAGTTTTTCAAAACTTGAGCGTTCTGCCCTTCACCACTGCATGTAAACAAGGCATGTTATGATTAGTTCTCTCTTAACAAATTCAAGCTCATGACAATATTAACTTTTAAAGAGTAGGTGGCACAAGTTAAAAAACTTTGTTCCCCACCTGTGCTGGTTTTGGAAATTTTCACCTTGATCCCTGTCAGGAAAGCATCAGGTGGGCCAAAGATTTGTCATTGTGTTTGTATATTCCTAGCAACAGAGAAGATGCTGAATTTTTCATTTCCAGAATTATTTTACGTATGGCACATATTTAAGAGGTCCTTACTAAAAACAAAACATCATTCTCTGAACAGTGTATAAGATAAATCAAATACATTTCTGGTCTCATAGAACAGTATGAGAAGTAGCAATAACAAGGAGTGGAGAAAGTGAGACAACTGGTTGACCCAATCAGAGGCAGGTATAAGTATCAATGAGTGTGGATTAACTGTGGGGACATTCACAGTCATGATAACAAATTGGGTGTGGAGTCTAAGGAAACACTTACTATTTTGTTTCCTAACCTTAATTATTCATAAGCTTTTGGAGGGTGTGAGCAAATTATCCATATTAATGATTCTCAGATAATTTTGGAAATGAAAGAAAGTATTTTTGGCCTGGAGGAATAGCTCAGTGATTAAGCTCTGAGTAGCTGTGTTTTTTATTCTCCAGAACCACATAAATCAGGCATGGTGGTGCGCTCTTGTAATCCTAGCCTGTCGGAGGCTGAGATAGGAAAATTACTGTGAGTCCAAGGCCAGTCCGGGGCTCCACAGTGAGCTCAGGACCAACCCGGCTATAGCATGAGACCCTGTCTCAAAAAAAAAAAAAAAAAAAAAAGATTTTTCCATGTAGAATGAAGGCTTATAAGGTCTTTTGATACTTGGCCTGATAGACAAACTTATATGCAATTGCTACATGTAATGAAGCCTTTGGACACTTCTAATTCAAAGTCTAAGCTGGGCCTTTTTGAAAGCACATGTTTTACCTTGAAAAAAAATATTACCTATGATCCAAGTTTCTCTAAATCAATACAAAATTGGTCATCTGTATTTGAAAATTTATTTCCATTTTGCAGACAGGACAGTTAATTTAGAAAACAGAGGATCAAAGAGATTATTCAGATTGATAATGTTGATAAATATAGTATAAAATTATCTCTTTGAATGCTGTTTCACTTAAAATATGTCACCTATTTTTCTAGATATGCTCAGTATTTGAATATTGAAGAATTTCTGTCTTTACAGCAATAGCTTAGGAGAAAGCTAGTAGTAGCCTGGGGACATTTCAGCTTTGTAAGGATGGGCTTAATAATCATGTAATGATCCTGAGAGTCAAACAAAAACTGTCTCATATCTTGAATGTGTCCAGATATTCTTGGTTTATTTTTTTTCTTTATAAGACTTGAAAACAATAATAAATATTACTCTCAAGTAGTTATACTATTTTATTCAGTAAATATTATTTTCCAGTAATGCAACTAATTACAAGTGTATCTCATCTTTGATTTTTCCATAAATATTCCATTGAGTTCATCCATATTTTGTAAAGTTATGTCATCAATGCAGCAACAGTGTTTATGATATTTCATCATCCAGCACAGTCCGGAATTCAGTATCAGCACTTTACTATTTGGTCTCATTTCCTATTCTAGTATACCCAGTCATTTTCATGTTAGAATGCATATTATATTTGTAATTAACTCTCTTGTATCTTCTTTGATTCATGTCTGTGATGTCATATTAATGCAGATTTTCTTTTTTTCCCCACCTTTTATTGATATGTATAAGTGCAAAACTCAAGGTTTACAAAGGTAGTTGAGCATTTTGTGCACATACGTATCTTGTCAAGGTGACAAGGGCTTTTCCACTCTCCTTTTGTCCCTCCCCCTACCCATCCCTCCCTCCCTCCTCCCCTACTCTACTCCCCTCTTTCACTTTGTCTTTCATCTTAAGTTCCATAGGTGTCATGATCTGGGTCTCTCATAACAGAGAGACCATTTGATGTTTCACCTTCTGCTTCTGACTTATATCAATAAGCATGATGGTCTCAAGTTTCTTCCATTTGCCTGTAAAAGCCTCCATGCTATTGGACTTTGTTGATGCATAGTATTCCATTGTGTATAAATGCCACATTTTGTGTATCCATTGGTCTGTTGATGGGTATTTTGCTGCCTTGAAATGACTTACGCAGATTGATTATGGTGTCTTTGACTTTCCTTCAGGGATTTGGAAAGAAAGTGGAAAATGTTGAAATATCCAAAGGCAGGAAAAGGCCTTTGGAGTCAAGAATGGCAACAGATGCATAGATAAGGATTCTGACGCATATCCAGATCTAGATGAATCAGGACGGGAGATTTAGGAAGAAGTGACGATTGGCATCATCTTCCTCCCTCTACAACCCAACACTCACTCAGGAAGGAGGACTCTGAGTTCTAGAAAGATTAAATTTAATGGGGAAACATCAATTTAGAAGAGGGATGAGAAGATAAATTCTTTTTTAAAATTTAGACCCTTTTCCATTTGGACAGAAGCATGCAACTCATATGGATCAGAAATGTATGTTATGTTGAAGAACTAGGACTTGTCTAAATGAGGTTATGAATAATTTATACTCCTGCCCCAGGTTCCACAGTCAGATGTTTCACTGCAGTAGGCCTTTATAAATTTGTATATTTTCCTCTTTATATTATGTGGTGTTAATGCCAAAAATACTCATGATTACTATGATAAGTCAAAGGCATAATAATTGTTATTATGGTTATTAGCTTTAAAGACTTTGATTCACATTCACAAGTACATAATAAACTCCACCAGTCACACATAAAACAAGTTGAAAATGATTTTCAAACGTGTGATCAAGTTAAACACACATTTCTGTGTTCTGATCAAAGAAGTGAAGTATCAAATAAATAGCAAACAAAAGCAGAAATCATGTGTTCTTATATAAAGGGGAAATCAGTTCTCCATATATTATCATTTCATTTGGATTTGATTTCTAAAACTTCAGTTTATATTTCAATGTTGTTAGAGTCTTTATAAATTGAACCAAATTAGGTACACCTGCTATTTATAAAATGTTGTTGAATTAAAGCAATAGTGATATGTTTTCAGTTAAAGTGGCAATATTTGCTTTACTTCACATTTAAAAGGTGGCAGTGAGTGTTCTTGTAATTGAATAGTGGCAGCAGAAAGTAGGAAGATTTATGAGGCCTCAAGGAAGGGGAATCTATGAATACAAAAATTTGGCTCAGGTCCACAATAGATTTCCAATTTTGTTTTTGATTAGTTATGAGATAATCCTAAGTGGAAATGAGTGCTTCATCTTCTATAAGAGATCAGAAAATGCTGATAAAATCTTTTTACCTTATTAAAATATCAATGGTGATATGGAGAGAATGTTTCTCCTTTTATTGTGTAGATAGAGAGAATGGGACAATTTAAATCATTCTGAAGCTATATAAATTAGATATAAAATGATTTTGGTAATTGTTTTTATTGTATTTATTTTAAATAATCCTTAAGACATGAAAAGTTTAAAATATGTATATGACAATGATACTGAGGTTTCATTTCAAAATAATCAAGTTGTAAAATTATATTTTAAGTAGAACTATACTTTTTAAAGTCTTGTTTAAAACACAGTGCAACATGGACTCTTCTGGTATGGTAGAGATATGTTTTTCTTTATTCTGTCTGCTTAAACATAAAAATTTGGCTGGTAGAATTAAAACTCTAGTCCTTAAACAATATACTTAAGAGGACCCTCAATAATGTATGCAGGGTATAGAGAACTAGTGTTTTCTGTGCTTGAACTAACATAATTTTGAATTCTCTAGTTTTGCTTCTGTTCATTTAATCCAGAGAGGTCCTGAAGAAGTCAGTAACCTGAAAATGCCAACAAAGAGACGGACAGACTCCTCAAATGCTGTTGAATCTAAAATAAAGGATCCTAACAGAAACTTAAATAGGCAGAAACTTTGAGAAATAAGACTCTCTGTTTTGAAGGAAAGATCAAGGAATTAACTGAGACCCATTCCCATTCATGTCCTCAAGGGCTGAAAGAGACACACGCATTTTTGCTCCAACTGGGTGATAAACAGTCATGGACGCCACCTCTCACCCCATCAGAGCAGCCCATAGGAGATTCAGTGTGCAGCCTGGACTTTGGCCTTCACATCTCTACCTCCTTCCCACTGGCATCACAGGAGGATATCAGAGGACCAGGAACAAGACATTCCGGGTTTTTCCAGCAGTGGAATGTTAACAGGGAACTCAAAATCCTAACCTTACCTAGTGAAAGCATTTCCTAACTTAAGTTTGGAATCAAGAGGAGACTTGAGTTTCTATTCAAACTTGGTACTAATTAGGTGCAACATGTTTCCTTTGCATGAATAGGATCAGAGAAATTTACCTAAAGTAAATGGATTAAATATGTTCCACTTTCACTTAATATTTGATATCTGTGGTCCAAACTGCAATAGAAAACCGCAACATCACTCACCCTTCCCTGAGGAAAGCTTTCAAACTGAACAAAAAGAAAAAGGTAATGGTTGCTAAAATTAAGATAATAGAGATACTACAATTGTCTAAAATGGCACTTATTATATCTTCTAAATAAATTTTAATATGAATATTACGATGTATCTCATATGGAAGCCCAATTTCCCCCATATTTATAGAACAGACCATCCCTTCCCCATTGTGCATTCCTTGTGCCTTATTAAAAATCAAAAGATCATGTGTTTGGATTTTTCCTAGATTTTGCATTCTGTTACAGTTGCATGTTTTTGCTTTCATGCCAGTGCCATGCTGTTTTGATTCCTAGCTTTGTAGTGTGGCTTTGATTCGTTTCTGTGATGCTTCTCCCTTTGCTTTTTTCTCAGAACTTCTTTGGCAATTTGGAGTCAGTGTTATCCGATTTATGGCAGTATATCATAATATTTTAGAAAGACAGTTTCAAGGAGGAACCATTCATCTGCCGCAGCCTCCCCAGTGCTGGGATTACAGGTGTGTGCCATGCCTGTTTGATGTGGTGCGGGGGAATTGAACTTGGGTACTTAGTGCTTGACGTAGCACAAGCACTTTCACCGCTGAGCCGTTCCTCGAGCCCAAGGAAAGATTTATCTCTGGTCACAGCTTCAGAGGCTTTAGTGGCTTTTCGATCGGTGGCGAAGCAGAGTACAGTTATCAGAGATTGCATGGAAGAGCAGCCCTGCTCATCTTACCTTAGTTAAGAAACGGTGAGAGCCAGAGAGTGTGCTCGGGAGGGGAGAGTTCCCAAGGATCCTCCCCATGACCCACGCCCTTCACTTAGATTATTATTGTACACTTATATGAAGAAATAAAAAATCACGCTCACTGAAAGGCTCATGCACACACGGTTATGCATCTTTAATAACTAAATACCTCAAGTAAACAATGACATCCTTTTAAAAACTAAGTGGTTATACATACTATCATAGTTATTTCTTCAATTACAATTTAGTATTAAAAGGAAAGAATTAGGGTCTAGAGGAATGGTTCGGCGGTTAAAGCACTTGCCTAGCAAGTACTGTGCCAGGGGCTAATAACCAGCACCACATAAACCGGGCTTAGTGGTACATGCCTGTAATCACAGCACTCAGGAGGCTGAGGCTGAAGGATTGCCGTGGGTCCAAGACCAGCCTGGGCCCACTCGTGAGTTCAGGACCAGCCAGGGCTACAGAGACAGACCCTGTCTGAAATAAATAAATAAATAAATAAATAAATAAATAAATAAATAAACAAGGAAAGAACTATTGCAACACACCATAAGTTGAATGAATCTCTACAGAATTATTTCAAGTGAAAAATGTCTATCACAAAGGTTTTCACTCTATTGCTATCATGATTAATATGTTTAATTATGGGAACAATATAAAAACAGAGACAATTCCAAGAGTTCATAGGAGATTATTACCTGGAGAAGAGTGAAGTTATCTTTGGGCAAGATAAGGAACCTTTGTACCAAGCAAAATATTCCTGTGTTTTGATGATATCAATATCTTAGTTTTATTATAATGTTTTGTTATAGTATGATATTTTGGTATAGTATGTTATGATTGGAAAAGAACACACAAAATCATCCTGTATTTGTTTTTTAGAACTGAACATAAATCTAAAATTATCTCAACAGAATAACCATAAATAAGATACCATATTTATTTTTTTAAATAATTTTATCATCAAATAAAATACTATGTTCATGATTTTTAAAATGTTCTCATACTTTTCAACTTAATCTATTTTTTCTTGTGGTGGTGTATTTTATTTCTATCTGATTTTTCTGCTGCTGTTTTTTTTTTAAATCTCTCAGTATGAAAATCTGACCTAAGCTGAAAAAACAGAACCAAGCTGCCTGGTGTAAGAATTTCATATCTGGGTCCAGCATGAGCAAGTTAGCAATTTAGTGAGGCTGTATCTCAAAAAACAAAAAATTCAGGCTGGGTATGTACGTAAGTGTGAATGGCCAGAGTTCAATCCCCAGCATAAAAATAAATAAATAAATGACTAAATAAAGTAAAATTTATAAAGACACGCATTAAATAATTTAGTTTGCATGTTGAACATTTGCATTCTAAGGATTTTATATTCTCATTAAAAGTTTTCCAATATATCTCCTCCCAAGTTACAATTTTTAATCAGAAATACTAGACTTTTTTTGGCTCAGACACAATGAGACACTGATAGGCTCTGATGTGAACAAATTAGAACATTACAATGGCAAATGAAGAGCTGACCATATTGGGAGATCTGAAACTGAGATTGTTGAGTGAAAAAAAATCTTGATAAAAGAAGGAAAAACATATGTCACTTTTAAGTATCATTCAAGATTTCACATGTCAAAAAAAGCTCTACGACTTCTGAAAAATGTAATTTATTTATATTTATTATAGCATATATACACAGATGATTAAAATAACTGAATTTTTATATATGTATACTTCTTTTTAAATATATTGATTTGGAGAACATGTAAAATGGAAATAGTGATTATTTCAGGTATAAATACAGTGCATACTACACAATGTGAATATCTTTATACACACACAGACACGTGTGTGGAATACGTGTGTGTGCAATTATTTTTTGGTAAAGATGAACACTTTGATTTAATAGAAACATGCATTTATGGCATTATATATTTCATTTTGCCTTTTAACTTTGAGTCAATGTATTCTTTGTCCTGTGGTAACTTATCATAAATAGTATTTTTAAAAATTTACTCATTTAAATCGTTCTACATTAACTCATTATCAAAGAAATAATGACAGTATCTGTTGTGTAGATTATCTTAAAGCTTCATGTAATTTAATCCAGTTTCTACAAGGAATTATCTTAGATATTAAAATTTAATTTCTTAAATGAGCAAAAAATCAATGAATAATGAAAAAGATGTGTGTATTTAATGCCTTACTATTCTACCAATAGGTTAGACTTATAAAAATTAAATACATTCTCAAGAAACTAGACATCATCCTGTCAATTTATGTGCTTTATAATAAATGATCTTCCGATCAGCTATTCTTAGAATTTTGCTTATTATGTTAAAAGTAAACACCCAAATACATTAATAATTTATTTGAGATTTTACTTAAAGATAATAATCATGCAATGTTATAAAACATGGGTGTTACAGATTGGCTTATAAAAGAAAATATTATCCAAAGACAATGTATTAAATATTTTCTCTTGAAGTTCTGTAAAGAGACACTTATGAACAAAACATATGATTCAACATAGCATTTTCATATCTTAATGAAACTTTAAACTATTTTAAATAATAAATATACTGATATTAGCATATATAATAGTAATTTGTATAAGATGTAGAAATCAAACACTTGTTGAGGAACCTTGTCTTAGTTACTTCTTCGTTGCTGTGACTCAATACCCGACACCCACAATCTCTGGAAAGGAAAGGTTTATTTTAGCTAACAGTCTCAAAGGTCACAGTCCATTCAGGGGTGGCCGGCAACAATCGAAGTACCAGAATGAAACGTAGTAATGTAGAACATAAATAATGTAGAGCATAAGTGACGTAGAACATTCTACATTACTTGAGGTTCAAGCAGCATCTCATATAATTAATTTTATAAGCAAGGGCTCAATTTATTAAATGGAAAGGTATAATAGTTTAGTTGAATTATAACAGCTATCCAACAAAAAGTGCTACAAACAATTGTGCAGGTGGGCAAATGTCGGTTTGTGAGATGAAACAGCTCCCATGGTGAAAACAGTGACCTTATTACTCACACACAAAATTTTTCAGTATTTTTTGTGACCAATTCCCATTTGGTTTGCCAGGCAAGAAGTGTTTGCTCCCTGTCAATTTAGATTAGTTTGCATGTTTAGAAATTTATGAAATGGAATTAAGTGAAGTTATTTAAGTCTAGCTTTCATTTTAAGCATTGTTTTAGAGCTCTAACTACCCGTTACCCATTTTTATTAGCATATATACTCAATAGAAAATGGTTACATTGAGCTTGAGTATTTTGTGTTCATACATATGGCATCAATTCCTTCCCCTTCCTCTTTTTGGGCCTCCCACGTTCTCTATTATCTCCAATGACTCCCATTATCACACCCATTTGGTTCCATAAAATGTTTGTATTCTGAGTATTTCATATTAGAGAAACCATGTAACCTTTAACCTTCTGAGTTTCACTCACTTCTCTAAGCATGGTGGCCTCAACTTGTGTCCCTTTACCTACAAAAAACTCAAATCTATCTTTATTGAAGAGTAGTATTCCATTGTGGACATAGGCTACAATTTTTGTATCCATTTGTCTGTTGATGGATGTTTTCCACAATTTATGCTGCTATATATAATAATTTGTGCCTCTATAAACATAGATCTATCTACCTGTCTAGATAATTATTTATATCTATCTATATCGGTTATAACCTGCTTTTAACTTCTCTTTTCATTTGGATATAATATATTTAATTTAAAAACATTGATACTATAATATATAAAATAGCAATTATAAATGCACATAGTGTATTCTATAGCTTCCAAGTTTACTTTTTCTTTTAATTTGGGTAATTTAAGTGGTACTGTGGTTAAGACTCTTCACTCTTGAGATAGCCCACATTCTGTCACAGTGATGTACAGGGACTTGACAGCCCAATTGTTAAACCCCACACAAACACGAGCTTTTTACTATCTCTACGCTTTTTTTTTTCCTGGCCTCCATTTGTCCATTCATTCATTAAATCAACATTGGTCTGACTACCTTAAGCATAGTAAATTTTGAAATCATGTACATCTTTTTAACATTTTTCTTTCTTTTTAAATATTGTTTTAGATTTTGTTGGTCCCTGGTCTTAAACTATAGTATCAGTTTGTGCAAAAGCTCAAAAAGTGTGGCTGAGCCCACATTGGACTCAGAAAATTGGAGTAAGTTCAGTTCTTATAAAAAAAATAACTGGTCATGGCAGTAAAAACTAATAATCCCATTAATGTGGGAGACAGGCAAAAAATTGCAGGTCTCCAACATGAGCCACACGAAGACTTAGTGAGAGTTTGTCTCAAAATAACAAAACAAAATAGAAAGTTCTAGGATTGTAGCTCAGTCTCATGGGGTTGAGGTCAGTCTTTACTAATATGTGAGGGAAAAAAAAATTAAAGAATGAGCAGTTCTGGTGGGGCACCTGTGTCTGTAGTTTCTGTTACTCAGGATGCAAAAGCAAAAGGACAACTTGATCCGAAGTGGTCTGACCTGTTTGGGCAACATAGAGAAAAGGTATCTCTCCATAATATGCAAAAAATAATGACAATGATAGAATGATAATGAAACTAACAAGGAATCCAAGAACGATGGTGTGCACTTTAAAATAGTTTATTTTCATCTCCTACTTCAAGGAGACCAGGAATATTTTTATTTAATATTTATTAAGAGAACTTAATAGTATCCATGGGTATAAAACTTTATCTATTTTTGAGACTGCATTGATTCAGTGGATAGCGTATAGAATTAAATATTTTAATTTATTAATATGCTATACTTTTACATTTCCAAGTCTTATTTATTTTATTGATATTTTATGATTTTACATGTATTTAGTCTATCTTACACATATTTCATTACATTAATACCTACATATTTTGATACTCATTTATTGTAAATGACAAGTGGTGATCCTCCTTCTCAACCTCTGAGTGCTGAGATTACAAGCATGTATGACTATCTTTTGGAGTATGCCTTTTTCCTTATAATGTGATGGTTGCATCTATTTTCCCGAGAATCATGTAATGTTACTCACCTTCATAGAGAAATAAAAGACACATAGTCCATCGCAAACATATACACACAGATAAGTGGGACAGAATAGCAAGACTAGAAGTAAATTCATTTAAAACAAAGGGAGCTGTCACCTCGTTCCTAGTCAAACAACTACTATCAAAAAAAAGTATATACCTCATGTGCATTGGCAAGAATGCAGTGAAAATGAAGTCTTTTCATTCTGTTGATAGGAATGAAAGATAGAGAAACCAGTATGGAAAACAGTATGAAATTTCTTTAAAAAAGGAAAAGACACCTGTCATAAAATTCTCTAATTATACCATTAAGAAAATGAGATCAACATGGAGAGAAGATCTGCAGTTTACTGATTATTTTATCACCATTCATAGTAGTTAAGGAAAGGAAACATCCAAAATGTCCATTCACTTACGAATCGATAAAGAAATATGGCACCCACATGACAAAATTCTGTTCAGTCATAAATATTATGAAATCTTGTTATTTGTAATAAAATGACTGCAACTTTTATGCCTACCTATTAAAAGTTGCAAGAAAAGTGCTATGAATAATGTAAACATGTGGGAAATTGCTCTTATAAACCAATGATCGAATGTTTAACAACTTAATTACAGATGTTATAATGTTATAAAGCTTATTATTTAAAAGATAAGTAGACATAAAATAAGTGCATCACTAATCAAACAACTGATAAGAATTGTATATCTGTGTTAACATGACTGATGATTTAGTGTTTAATAATTTTTCAAGTAATATGTCTTGTGGAAGGTTGTAAGGTAAGGGCTTGATTATCAACATTTTTTATGAAAATGTATGTTAATTTGGAAAAAATATTATCATTCGAAATATGTGTTTTTGAATGCCTGAAAAATTATGAATGGCAAAATAATAGATAATAAAGGTCAGAATGTTTAGTTTCTGATTTTTGATACATTTTGCAAGTACAAATATATTGCAGACATTGGGATACAAATAGCATAATTATTGGAATAATTGGCATTAAAGTCTATTTGCAATGAAATTCTTTATATTTTATCTTCCTCTCCTGTCATTTTTAATATGCTATCTTTTAATTTTCCGTGGCTATGTGATTTATATCAAACAAAAGTGGGCCTCTAGGTCTTTTTATCTTTAAGTAATATATTATCTGAGTAATAGTGTTAAGTAGTAATTCAATAGTGTCTTAAAGCTAATTTAAAAAAAGCTTGGTGAAAACTATTTAATATTGGAATGGCAATTAAAATTTTAGACAATGTCGTGCTACCTTTTAAATCATAAAAGATTAGCATTGACAGTTGGTAAATCATTTTCATGGACTCTAACACATACATTTTATTATTTATCTATCCATGGAAGCAGGATCCACTGTACTAATTATCTTTTCCATTACTCTGTCCAAATGCCTAGAAAAAAAAAATAACTGAGTCTGAAAACGTTTATTCTTTTTGTCTTAGAACTTCATAGGTGTCGACCCATAGTCAGCTCAGTCTGTTGGTTTTAGGCCTGTGTGAAACTGCAACATCATAGGGGAAAGGTAGAGTAGAGAAAAGGTGCTCATCTAATGAGAGCCAGGAATCAGAGAAAGAAAGAAAGGCCTTCCGGTGACGGGACAGGGATAGTACGTACCATTCAAAGGCATGTCGCATCTCCCGTGTCCTACACCTGGCCCCACCACCTAATAGCTCATTACATTCTGAAGCCATCAATAGATCAACTTACTCATGGATTAGCACTGTCAGAATGTAATCATTTTTCTAGGATCCACCTCTGAGCATCATCAGTACACGAGTCTTTGGTGAATACTTCACAGGTCAACCACAACTGAAATTATCAGCAAGCAGCTTTTAATATTCCTCAAAATCTTTCCCATTCTTTGTAGTATAGAAACATATTGAAAAGTTATTACTGAAGGTAACAATTCACTAGTAGATCAGGAGAAAGTGTTGATCGCATGACTTAATTTATTCCTGATACTGTTAAGATTAGAAAATATTTTAAACAATATCTTACTGCTATGGCTGTTTTCTCAGGTATTTTACTTGGTTTAAAAAAGATTGTTTTTCATTCATTTATATACCTTGTAACACTTATCTTTAGATTGCAGAAACACAGTACTAAAACATGAGCTCCAAAATCCCAATCTAAAAACACATACAAAAAAATCATCTTCAAAGCCAACATTTTGCTGAGCAGATTTGAAAACAAACTCTCATCCCCAAGGAGCCATTAAGCATGCCTTCTTTTTTCATGCTTAAAGAGCAAAGAAAATCCCTTCCTAGTAAGCGCTGTTGACAGTCAGGACCGTCTGGCAGCTTGTTTCATTAAAAATAGCTCTAATTTATGTTTCTTCATTTTTACAGATGCCCAAGCAGCTGCATGTGATGTGAGAGATAAAAGATTTATTTGTACTTTGAAAACACAAGGGCCATATTTTATTGTGATTTTGAGATGTACGGATTCTTTACTCTTTCTCTGGTGTCATTTCATCTCATGGACTACCTTCTGTGGAAGTTGCCATCCTTTATGAAACATTGCAGACAGATGAACGTTTTTTTAAATAATATTTAAAATACATTTTCATGTTCATTGGATTAGCTGTTTTTGACTTGTTTGCAGATCAGAGTAGACATGAGTCTTCTACTCTTGTTCAACATTCCTATTACATATTTTAAGTGCTTTCTATTTTGACTTGCTTCAAATTTCAAAATACTAACCATTGTTTACTTAATGTGTATATACATATATATACTACAACCATATATATATATATATATATATATATATATATATATATATATATATATAAACACAAGTACATACCTCTGTATGTCATACATGCATGTACAGATGTGAATAACTATATTACTATAAACAGTGACTCATAGCTTCTTACCTTAGAAGGCAATTAATTGTTTTATGTATTATCTTAGAAACTGTCCAAACAACTGAAATTAATGACTTTTTCTTAACCACAGCATCTTTTCTTTTTCATGTCTTTGGTGGCACCTCTATGTTTCTCCGTGTCAGGATTAAAAGAAAAATTCTGAAAGAACTAATACATTTTCATAATATCTTTAGAAATATGATTTTTTTATTCAAGGAATTTGCTGTCATTCAATTTAATGAAAAACATTTTTAAAAACTAACACACAACCATAGCATTAAGCTCTTTTTAAAACATATCATACAAATTTCTAAAAATTGCCTTAATTTTTCTTAAAAATTGTTGGGAATAACCAAAATTCATTGAATATATGTAAACCTGAAAATGATAATAATATATGTAGTTAATGGCGCTACTAAGTGTGACATATGAAATCGGCACAGATAGAAAGAGGTGTCTCGAGTGTTAATGAGAGGATCTTCTTTGCTAGTTTTGATACTATTTCTTTTTGAGTTCTGCAGAGACACTGAGGCTGTTGATTACTTTGCTCTTCAAATGTGACCATACTTCCTGAAACGGAGACCTACTGCTTCTCCTAGATGCTCACTGCTTGCGCTAGTTTTTACCTCTACCCCTATTAGATTTGACTTCAGGTAAGGATAATCGACATCGTTATAGGTATTTAATACTATTTACAATGAGGGATGACATGATTCTAGCTCACATGCACAATTTTGAAAGTGTGAACACTGTATTTTCCAAACACTACTCAGGAAATAAATGTATATTGTGAATATATTTAGAGTAATTGTATGGGGACAAGGACTGCACCTCACATCCATTGCCACTGTATCAATATGTAGGCGTTGGTACGGATAGATGTTCTTCACACAGCTTCCTGGAAAGGATCTGAGTAATGGGACAATTCTGCTTAGCAAAATATGAATACCTTTATTACTACTAACAATTCTCACATAGCTCTAATTTTTCTTCCATTAAAAATAAACATCTAAGAGCTACTTATTAGCCTTGTTCATTAGTGTCATTGTTCATTCATTAAATTACACAGGAAGTTGAGTAAAATTAAACAAATCTCTTGTGTACTAGCACATTTTAGCCTGAATAACAATACATATTTACATCTAAATATATATCCGCATTTATTTTATACTATGCTATAATATATGCATGTTATATATTCATACACACATATAATAAGTATAAATATACTATCAATATATATGTGTTATATATTTATACATATGTGTAAAATATTAATATGTGTAAAATATACACAATATGGATATGTTGATTCCAGTATCAATATATAACACATATATATTCAGGTATTTTATGTGTGTTATATAACACAATGTGTTATATGTGTAGACCATACACATATATATTTTTTATGTTATATTTATTGCCATTTGCATAAGGAACGGGTTACTAACACACATAATATCTTCTAGTAATACATTATGCATTAATGGTCGTCTTCCCACAACAGCTACTGAGGAAGTTAAAATGACTGTGTATATTAATATGATTAATGTGATTTTATACACTTAAATGCCTTGAAGAAACTATTTCTGTGTTTCGAGCATTGGATATACATATATCAAATTGTTCCATAATAACAGAAATGGAAGAGAGCAAAAAGAAAGACTTAGATTTTGCAGTTGTGTATATTGTTTTTTCAATAAAAAAACTTAATTACCCGAGAGCCAAATTTAACCATTATAAAGAAATTTTCAAATAAAGGTTTCCTTTCTTGTCTTTATGGTCACTAGTTCAGTTCTGATATTCTTATTTATCATAGATTTATTTATTTTCACTGTTTTTTCTGATCTAAAATGATATATTTTATGTATTAATAAAAATTATTTCAGAAGAACTATTCATGGCATTATTTTTATTATAGAAATTTTAGCAGTTTATGTGAATATGAATTCACTGTAAATTTTTTTGTAAAAGTAATTGACATAACAGATAAGAACTGCAATTAATTTCATTTTCATTAAACACTCAACATTCAATGCCCCTTTCTTATATTTTATCCTTTTAAATACAGTAACATGAATATTTATTTAATTCTACTTAGCCAAGTTCGTGATACATATTACCCAATAAACATCAGTTACTAATGTTACCATAGGTTGCTATCATTAATTATTATTTATAATTTAAAAATATTTAATGAAATTTGAAGTATATTCTGCCTTTGCTCTGGCAGAATGACCTGGTGTAGTTTGCTTTGTAAAAGAAGAAAATAGTGCAATTTAGCACTAGCAGGATAGAATAATTATTGGTCTGTTAATTAGCTCTTGCCCTCTATCACAAAACACAGAAGAATCATAAGTTAAAAAAGTCAGATTTTTATTTCACCTAGTGAATATGGAGGTTTCAGCCCATGGCCAACAGGCTACATTGCTTTTAAGGCTCATAGCAAACATAAACATAAGGGTGGAAGAATATGGGGCAGAAGAACTCTTTTGAGCAAAGAAAGAAAGAAAGAAACAAACAAACAAAAAAGAGAAAAAGAAAAAAAAACTGAAAAAGGAACAAGAAACACTTGGCAAAGTCATGCCCCAATGATCCACTCACTTCCATCAGGCTCACCTAAATTTCCAACAATAGCAAGTCAAATCAAGTTATGAATCATTCTGTGAATCAACCAACTTGTAAAATCAGAGACTCCTTACCCAACCACTTAATGAAAACCTAATTCTCAACACTGATGAATCAGTAACCACCTACACCTTCCAGCCACGTGTTTCTGGGGACATTTTAGTTCCAAGGCATGATGGGGGTATATCGCAAATGAAATTGTGTAGAAACCTGGCTCAGCACAATATAAAAAGGTGGAATGTTAAAAATTACGTGTGTTGTGTTCTACCATAAGTAATTATTTTTGATAATGTCATCAGGCCAAACCCAGCTAAAGAAGACTGAATTAATTTATCTGTGTATTAAAAAGCAAGTTGGTAATAACATGAAAAATGTATTAGAGCAACAGTTAAATATATAAAGTGATGATTAAGAAGTTTGTTTTGATAAAAGACAGACTTTTTTTCTTCTTTTTTAGTCACATTTACAATTCCAAGTTACTATCAATAACCTCTATAATATGTGGAAGAATTAGCCAATTCTTTTAAGTGAAAATGTTTATACATCTTGTGATTTTTTAAAAAAATTAACTATCATGGATTTGGCTTTCAATATGTTTGCTCTTTTGAGGGAACACAAAGCTTATTAAATTCGTACATTAGTATTGCTTGTATTTCTTAATCAACTGCTTTATCTTCAAATTATATCTGTGCCTTGTTATTATTCTATTTTACTTTTAGCATGCAAGTTCTATATATAATAGATATTTGATATATTATTATTAATTTCCTGTGTTCCTCCTGATAATTTACTCTAATTCTTTGGCCCTGCCCTCAGATTAATCCTTTACATGACAAATCCTTCAAATTAACTGTGTACTCTGTCAATATTCATTCAGTTAAGCTTTTTTAAAAAAATTTTAACATAAACATTTGCATTTTCAAATGTCTACTTGTCTATTGGTAGTATCTATTTCTTTATATAATCTCTTACCGGTTAATCCTTTAAAAACATATTTTCAATATATGTGGGTATACTTATATAAAGTAGCTTTTGGGTCATTATATGCTTGATATCCCTATCTGTGGCATTTCAAGGCATTTTTTTTCTAAGACTTGTCTAAGTCTTGACCATGAATGACGTTTTTCAATGTATTTAATCTTATTTATTGTATGTAAATTAGGTTATGGGTTAGGTTATAGCTTAGTTTCTACAAAGATGAAAGTCTGTCCTATTTCTCTGTGACAATATGTCGATTTTATTTTTTTTTGGATAATCATATTGTAAGCTAATCATGTTGATATTTTATATGCTCAGTTTAATGATTTTATAGTGATACTTGCCCTCAGTAGTCAGGTAGTTGAGTCATTAGGCTTCTCAAATATGTTAAGAACTAATTGATCTGAGTCCAAGGATGATCAAAGCAGGTGGGAATTCATTTTATACATTAAGAAAAGAGTAGAAGCAAAAGTTCTCTTCTGAAGACACTCCCAAAATGGCTTTCTGGACTGTTTATAAAGCTTTGTATCTGATACTCTACATGGCTGTGTCTGCTCATGGTCTATTTCTGGGGGTAGACATGCTGCAAATATGAGGAACTTAGTAACCTGCTAGATGCAAATAAGAAGTGGGAACATGTGAGCTGCAGGGTGACTGCTTATCTTCGGTTGTACCCTGCAGTGGCGGGGACCTTGGCTCTTCAACTGTCTTCCCCCAGGGCTGCCAGACGCCCTGGCTGAGGCTGGCCTGCCAATCCTAACCCATCTTCTTATCTGGCAATAGGAAAGAGGTACAGAAAATGCAGTTTAGAACACTGCTGTAATTTGATAGAATTTAAATTTCAATCCATTTTCTAGGATAATGTTGAATGATCTTAAATATCTTCAATTTTAAGTTTTGCTTGTCCAAGTCTAGAAAATCGATTGTCTTATTTGGTGATCTAAGTCTTACAGATTTTATATTTATTTTATACACACACACATATAATCATACAATAATTACATTTATCGTGTAAATTATATATATATATATATATATATATATATATATATATATATATATCACAACATCGTTACAATCCCTACCCCTCCCTCTTTTAGGCCCCTCCATTTCCTCACTGTTCCATCCTGATTCCCAATATTTCACCCATTTTATTCTATAAAATGACTATATTTTAGGTTTCTCATAATAGAGAAATTATGAGATATTTAACCTTCTGAGTCTGGTTCCCTTTACTAAGCATGATGGTTTCAAGTTCCACCCACTGGTCTATTAAGTCCTCTACTTTATCTGTCTATATGGAACAGCAGTATTTAATTGTGTACATATACGAGGTACAGATGACTCTAGTAGTTTAGTCATTTGCCTTTGGTGGCAAACTGATTATTCTATGCTTAGTGAACCAAAAGTCTAGAATCTTCCAGTACACCCTGGCCTCTGGTAGATCTGTTCATCTCTCCATCCTGTATATTTCATAATAGGATACATCCTCTGATAATCTTTGACTAAATTTCTGTGTATATGTCAACTCACTGCCAAGCAAAAATATGTGGGAGAACTTAGAGATGCCCAAGGCACTCCCCTTCACTTGTAAACGTGTGCTGTCTTACACATGTAACCTGCACATTTTACTTGCTTCTGTCTCTCTAGATTCTAACTGTTCATTTTGTTCTGAGCCTCATCATGTTTTATTATGTTAAGCTTAATTTAATTTTTGATTGTACCTATCTGCAACATATACTAGGACTGATCACGTAGCTCAGCATGTCTTCTATTGTGGATTATACACTCACAGTGTCTATTGTCCTGTATTTGAAAATAACAACCTTGTATATTTTGTCTATTTTAATATATTTCAATATTTATTTATAGTGATTGGACTGATCACATAGCACATCATCTGTTCTAGCTAGAAGTAGAATCATATGCAGCATGTTTTCAAAACAGAAAAAAAAGAAATTGTGAAAATAACCATTAAATACAAGGAGTACACGGTCACTTTTTTTGAACAATTATTATAGTATAGAGATTCCTTTCTCTTCACATAGACAAGCCATAGTTGAGTTTGAAGAAGCTAACGAAGTTAATACATGCTAATTATATAACAAAAACTCTCACTTTTTTAACAAATTCTGATCTTTCTATAGAATGCATACATGTCTTTTACACATAATAGCATTCCTGGTTAGCCTAGCTGGTCTCCTAGGGTGCAGAGCTTGGCTAATTCTGTCAGAACATCATTCCATTCACCTCCAAGCCTTAGTCATTATAAATTACTTCCTTTAGAAGACTTCAAGCCAAACTCTACTCCTGATCTTTCCAAATATGTGCTATTAAACTAAGGAAATGATTTGCTCCTATTAATTTAGTAAGTTTTTAACTGTCTTCAGCTGACATAGAAATGGGTTTGAGCCTGCATTTTGAAGGAACAATTGTGTTCATTAATTAGTTGGCCTGTGTCCAAAATGTATTTTCCAACTACCTTAGTAAACTGCACAACTGATCACTTGAAATTGGAAAGAAAAGTTGATTGGACTAACAGTTTGTCATTCTGTTAATACAAGGAATGAAGTTTATTTGAACACTATGGTTATATAAATTCTAAGCAATTAATATGAGCTGGTTTTCAGAGGAAATCACTAGGAATATTTGGACATGTTTTACCTTTTAAATACTTTACGGAGCCATGTTTTCTTCTGGTCAGTTTCACTGATGAAAGAGAGAGAGAGTCAACGCGTGGAATTTATGGTCGATTAGTATCATCTACTGGTTCAGGAAGTCCTGGCAGCAGATGATAATCCCTGGGATAGGAGTTTGATCCTAGCTATGGAGCATATGGAGAACAGCAGGTCTAAAGAAAACATCTAGCCAGCCTGCCTGTTCACACTGCTCGCGCATCATGAGGGCTCTCAAATGGGAAGTCTCACTTTGAAATTCACACTGATATTATATGTATCAGTTAAAAAAAAAAAAACCGTGACAATTCTAATTTCAGCAAAGACTAAAGAAAATCAAGAATTTACGTGATACTCCAAATTGTTATTTGTTTTGTACTCTGAATATTTGGTTTACTTATATGAAGTAAATTATCAACTAACACACATGAGAATGCAATTATATTTTTCATTTTTTCATATTAAAATTAATCTTTTGACTTTCCAAAAGTATTAATAAGAGTGAGTAGGGTGTAAAGCTTTTAGTTTGGGATGTGGCTCACTAATAAATTATACCTTTAAGCTTATGCTAGTTCATTGGTTCAATCTCCAATCTGCAAAAACAAATAACTAGCCAATACACACATACATGCAATCATACATACCTACATACATCCATCAGTAAACAAATACAATCAAACAGAAACAATGTAAAATTTTTTCAAGGTAGACTTTTTTATGTTATTGTTTTTCATCGAACAACACTTCAACACAATATGTCACAATATTTCAGTTGTATGTTTCCAAAAGTCCTATTATTTTTAATTTTAAGAGGTATTTTAAGTTCAATTAAAGATTTAGTATATTCCTCAGATACTAAATTAAAATCAAATTAATAAAGGATTAATTTATTCTTCAGTATACTTTAGTAGCTGTTTTATTTTTTTGTGTGTGTCTATGTATGTTCTAGGTTTTCACACTAGCCAAGCCCATGACATGAACAGTAATGACTGTAAGAATTTATTATTCTATTGTTTGTTGTGCTGCTATGAACTTGAGAACATCGTGCTTAGCGAAGTGAGTCAGAAGCAGAAGGAGAAACATTGAATGGTCTCACTGATATGAGAGACACAAATCACAACTCTTATGGAACTTAAAATGAAAAATAAAATGAAACAGGGGGGTAAGGTAGGGGAGGGAGAGAGGGGAGGGTTAGGGGAGGGACAAAAGGAGTGTGGGAAAGTCTTTGTCACCTTGACAAGATACGTATGTGCACAAAATCTTCAACTTCATTGTAAACCTTGAATTTTGCACTAATACATATCAATAAAGTGGGGGAAAAAGAATTTATTATTGTACTCAGTGTCATATTGAAGAAGTGAGTCCCAAAACCAAGAGCTATGTGTTCTAACATGGATTTTGTTACTATTTAACAAGATAATTTTGTTTTTTCTTACCTTTATTCAATATGGTGTATATTATTGCACAATAATACGATTTTACCCAAACATTTATTATATCTTTTGGTGAAAATATTCAAAATCATTTCTTTAGCCTTTTGAAACATAACTTCAGTATCATTGTCTACATTCATCCAAAGTTACAATAGCAAGTCAGAACCTTATACTTCAATGTATTTATAGTAAAGGGGATTTAAACATTATACAATGTACATAAACACTGAAACATATTATTTCCCAGAAATGTTAGTCATTTTTTGTTATATGTATCTAAAAACATTTTAGATAAGAGACAAAATTTCTAAAAGCTATGTAGCTGTACTGTATGCAGTATAACTCCAAAAACAAGACTAATTTTTCAGTCCATTTTTCACTGTTAGTGTAAAAAAATACCTGAGGTTGGAAACTTTATATTTTGAGAGGATTATGTGGGCCAGGGCCTTAGAGGCTGAAAGTCCAAACAGCCTCATGAGTCCGTATCTGACTATGCAAGAGAAACGATGCTATGCTTAGAGTGTGGATCCCATGGATAAATGACATGGTAAGGTTGGAAGAAGGAGTGATTATGCAAGAGAAACGATGCTATGCTTAGAGTGTGGATCCCATGGATAAATGACATGGTAAGGTTGGAAGAAAGAGTGATTCAGGAATCAGAATCATTCTTTTATAATCACTCACTCTCATGGAAACTGATCACATAAAACCAACATTCCTTTACGTGAGCATAATCCAGTCATCTTCTGTGTAGTTCCCTCTGCTACATATCTACTCAACTCACAGTCTCCCAGAACTTCTACCGTGAGGATAAAGTTCCCACACATGGAAGAAATAATTATAAATGAAATATAGCAGGTGCAGTTATGCAGAAGTTTAAAGATTTGAGTTCTCAGATGAAAGCTATAAATTGTCTTTAATTTTTTCAAGGAAATGCAATAATGTTGGTTAATTTGCCCACAAGATGACAGGAGTTTCCTGCATATTATACTACCCTTGCAATCACCTCATCTAATAAAAAAAAATCGAGTTGAATTACTGACTTTATTTCTGTGAATAAATTCGTAATGTTGTCTATTGTCTAAATTACTAAAATATGATAAATTGATTTTATTAATATGTTTCTAGATACAATAACTAGATTGCTTCAAAAATGACAGCATATTTTCACAATTAACTCTTTTGGTAGTTATTAAAGCTAACAGAATGAAAGGCTTTAAATAATAGAAAGATAACCAAATTTAAGCTGGTTGCCATTCTATAAAGGAATTTTACTTTATAAAAAGGTAGCATTTGTAAATTTCCTCAAAGTGAGAAAATCCTGCTTGAAACATGTTCAGTAAAAAATAACAATTATTAATAATATTGAATCAAAATTCTATCTGGTAGAGTAAAAACTCTTTTTCACAAGTATAAAGAATGTAAATGAAATACAGTTCTTAACACAGAATTTCCAAGTTCACATGCAAAGTAACAATTTTTGTGTAAATTCAGATGTATAACTGGTACCTTTAACCCACAATTATCATAAAGTATATAGCCTTGTTTATAAAAATTATATTTATGATAGTGAAAATATTAATAAGCTAATACCTGATAAAGTGTATTGAATGATCATTATGTTTATTGGTAGCTTATCTCTCTAAATTTAGTGATAATTTAGTTTGTATTATTTTTCTAAGCATTTCAAAATCATCTGAAAATTTATTGTTTGATAGATACATTGTATTTGACCCATGTTATACTTGTTATAGTCGACACAGATAGGTGATAGTTTTATTATTGTAATTGTTAATTTATAAACTGTTGTGATTTGAATCTAAGTTTCTCTCCCAAATATGAGTGTGTTCTTTTCAGAGGTGGGGTCTGGTTGGAAGGGGCCGATACTTGGGGTTCACCTGGAAAGGCGTGTGCTTGCTTTGCCCTTCTGCTCTGATTTGGCCATGAGGACCTCTTTCTCAGGCTCCTGGTGTGCCGAAGGTTGCGTCATTTCCGGTGCCTGCCTGTGATTGGACTGTGACCTTCTTAGGCTGTAAGCCAACATAAGACTTTCCACCTGGAAGTTGTGGATGCTGGTTGTTCTGTCACGGCAATAAAAAAGTAACTAGAACATAAACATTAACTATTTCAATGAAAGGGTACCTTTTGATATAAGTATGACATCAAATAATTAAGACATATTTATTTTATGTATATACCAAAGGGCTGAAATTATGTTTCTGTTTTTGTTTGTCTGTTTTGTTTTGTGTGAGGGAATGTGTTGCTTTGTAGTCCAGGCTGGTCCTGAGCTCACTAGGGTAACCTCAGGCTCTCAGGAATCCTCCTGCCATAGTTGTCTAAGTACTGGGATTGTGGGCCTACATTATCATGCCTGATTTTTATGATACTGGGGAACTGAACTCAGGACCTTGGCCTTGCTCTAACCACTGTGCTCTTTCTCCAGACCTTAAAGTGAATTTTGAAACAATTTATTAAAGTACTATTCTGAGTTTTGGTCTTCATTTGGTCATTTGCTTGTTGAGAGTGTACCTCTAGCCCTATGTACGTTTTCTAGGCTCCCTTGCAGTGTAACAGCGTATAGGTCATCTCTCTCTCTCTCTCTCTCTCTCTCTCTCTCTCTCTCTCTCTGTCTCTGTCACTCTTGCTCTCACTCTTACTCTTTCTCTCTCTTTCACTACTGAAATAAAAAGGAGAGTGGAAATATTATTCTTTCACAAGAGGCAGCAGAGATGATCTCCTGGTAAAACAAGAGCTTTGGAGATTACTTGACAGTAATGACATCCAAGCATTTACTACTGAATTCAGTTACCTGACTATGGCATTGTCTTATACATCACCACAGTCACATTCTTCAATTTTTAACTTAAATAAGAAGAATGACCTTTTAAAAATATTTGTCTTTTTTGTTGTGTTTTATTTTATAAACACCTTTCTGAATCTCAAAATCTGTCAGTTAAGCCACGCATTAGTATATCCAATGTATGTCTTGGCCTCTTTGTACACTCTGCAGTGCTCTGTGGTCCTTGGTATATCCCATGCTAATTAATGGGAATTCTAGAGTGATGTGTCTTTCTCATTAGAAGCAAACTAAGATAAAATATTGGCTGCTATTATTTTATAGTTCTTGATAGTTTAAAATCTATTTAAAATGAGTAATTCTTTGTATATGAAGTATACAAAAACATGCCATATAAAAGAATCCTGAAAACCGAAAAGCATGCCACATTACAGAAATAACAAGAGGTAATATACAGTAAATCCTAGGTCACAGATTACCGTCTTTTAAGAGCGCTGATATTTATAAGGTATCATTAGATGAGTTAAACTAGACTACAGAGATTATATCATACTGAGTAGAGGTAGCTTTCATAAGGAAAATACACAATAAACTCAGGAAAACTAGCTGTACTAGAACAGAAATCTCACTCGGAAAGTTAGTGAATGTATAATTTGACATATAAAATCATGCTAGATTTTAAGAATCTAATAAATCTAATAAATATAATAAGTATGAGAAACTAATTTAGGTTTACTATATCACTCTAAATTTGTGGTTGGTATTTTCATATTATATTGCAGCACTGTCACTTAGGACTTTGGCATGATTTACCCAAAATTACTGAAATGTAAAAATTAAAATTTTTAAAATTCAAAGTCATCCTCCGATTTTTTTAACAGTCTTCATTTGCTGGGCATTATTTTTTCTAATTACTCTTTGTCATAGTTTCTACTGCTAAGTTTAGCTAAAACATCTGTTGTGAAGAGATTATTCCTTCAAGCCCCCATGGGGGGGAAAAAGTCAGATTGACAAGATTGTGAATGTCTACCATCACCATTCCACCTAAGTTTGTAGAGCAAACGTACACATCATGCTCCTATGAAGGTGGCATTTTTCATTCTTGAGACGTAAGTTGCACCAAAAAATCCCTTTTTTTCGAATAGCATTGATTTGGGTGCTAGAAGACAACTTGGTTTTCATCCAGGTGTTATTTTTAGAGTATATGTTACTACTTCAAGTGCAGCGGACCCCAGACGGAGCAGTGGGGCCTCCAAACTGGATTATCAACTCTGTGTTTCCCGTGACTCCAATGTTTCTCCTACCTGTGTGAGTTTCATGGGAAGTGACCATTCTGGTCTCTTGTTTACGTGTGTCTTGTCACAGATGGGAACTTTTTTTGGTGGACTGTCCTCATTGATATCCTGCCATGGATTTCTGCCCCGTCCTTTGCTGCTCCAACACTTGCGAAGCAGATGGTTCTAAATGGCTAAACACGTATTTGCGGCGTGAACATAAGGGAAGCTGTCACTTAGCTTCCTTTTCCATTACTAACACGGAGCCAGTAATGATTAGACAAGGCAAAGCCTGACAGAAATAACAGAACTTGAGCCTCTCATGCCTTCCAATATGAAATCATAATTTTTGTGTCTACAATGTTGAAGAAGGATTGTTCGCAGAAGCAGCGCTCCCTTTTGTAGCTTATTAAGCTATCAATTGCCAATTTTCTTTTTTTTTCAGTGTTTCCTCTTTTTTCCTTTCTTTCTTTTATCTTTTCTTCTTCTTTCTCATTCTTGGTTTTGGGTGTTAATATTTACATGGCTTCCATCGTCCTGATCATAATGGCATGTTTCATTTTTCCCTCATTGAATTTGGCATAAATAAAAAAGGGAAACTCACTATGTTCTTCTTGGGTCAATAAATACTATGCCAGAAAAGAATGTAGAGATGGAAAGGGGAAGAGAAAATGAAATTTTTGAAATTTTTGATTACATAAGTTGATTTCGGATGATGGTAGCAATGCTTCTGGAGCCGTACCTTCAAGCATAATGTCACATGAGGGCCTAATGTAGTTCCAGTAAATGACAGAGGTAAAATGCTCATTTAATATGAAAAAAATTGTAGTAACTTACTTTTACTTTACTGCTAATACCCATTTCTTATGGTTGGTTTTATTGGGAGTTACATTTCATTCGATACAAGTTTTCATTTTTATTTTATTAGTTTCCCACATCAGTTACTTCAGATAATCATTTGTGTTTCTATCTTTTGTTCGATTTTTTAAAACATTCTTACTACTGATCAACTTGGGCAAGAAAGCCTTCTACATTTAGATTATAAGAAAAACGGCTGAAGAAATAGCTCAGCAGTTACAGCAGTTGCCTAGCAACCACAGGGCCCTGTTCAACCCCCAGCAACACATAACCATTATGTGGTAACACACACCTGTAATTCCAGCATTCATAAGGCTGAGACAGGAAGATTTCTATGAGTTTGAGGCCAGCCAGGACTCCAGACTGAGACCCTCCCTGAAATAAATAATAGTCAGTTAAAATACTGTGTGCCAGTACTACACTTAACATGTGAAAGAAAACATTTTAAATGAAATATGAATGTAATATGAGCAGGCAATTTTTTCTCCAATATTGTATTTTCTTAGGATATTAGATGCTGACTAAAATTGAACTTTTCTTCCAGATTCTTGATAAAGTAACAAAACATAAATTTAGTACACTTTTGTTAAATAAAAATAAGGTAGACCAGTGGACAAAATGCCTTAAAGTGTTCACATAGGCCGGTGATTTCAGCACGCTGGGAGGCTGAGGTAGGAAGTTTGCAAATTTAAGCCCAGATTATACATTTTAGCAATTTAAGAAGATCCAAAAAATAAAAAAAAAAATAAAGTAGGATTACAGTTCAGTGTGAAAACCCTGGGTTCAGTCCTCATTATTTGGAAACACAATGCTTATAAATGAATGTTGCCAGCATCTTCTGATAACTGAAGCCAACTGTTAGAAAATGATTTACATTCTCAATATTGATTAGAAGCCATTGCCCTTTGCATTTTAACTGATGATGTTTTATGTAAAGCTTATATACTCGCTAAGGAACAAATGAGAAAGTAAAGCTGCAATCATACAAGCATTTTTGTGAAACACAAATTTTGTATCTTACAATTTTATTTTATTTTTTATTTCATTATGGTAATAAAAATTCACATGACATAAAACTTAACATTTTTCTTTTTTTTTTTTTTTTTGTAAATACATGAATTCAAAATTCTGTAACACATTACAACCATAAGATTTGGGGAATTAGTGAGCATCTCTGCCTGTCCTTTTTTCAGAGGTCTACCCACTTCCTATCTGACCACTGCCTCTCTTTCTACCCTGCCATTCATGTTGGGGCCTTTTGATGTTATTATTTTTGTACATTTCCTAAGAGGGACACCCATCTATAATGAGTCTTTTTTGTTTAGTCCATTTCACTGAACATTGTTGGCGCTAGATGACCTAATTTTCATTTCAAAGCTTCATCTCTGCCTTTATATGACTGCATAGTATTCCATAGGGTATAGGTAGCGCATCTTTTTTAATCATTCCTGTACGGATGGGCAGGTAGGTTGTTACCAGGATCTGTCTATTATTAATTGTGCTCCTCTAAACATGGACATACATGTGTCTTTTTGGTATGTTGACTCTTTTGCGAACATGGCTAGTAGCTGGATCAAATAGAATTTCCATTCTCCGCTTTCTAAGGGACCTCCATACGGCTTCCCATAATGGTTGTACCAGCTTGCATTTCCACCTGAAGTGGAGTAGAATTCTATTCAAGCGTTTGTCTAATTAAAAAAGTACCAATCATATAATGTTGGTAAAAAAAATCCCCATTTGATTATTTCCCAAAGTACACTACTGTGATGACTCAATTTCTATGAAATGTGTTCACTTGCTTACTTAAAAGCAGTTTGTTTAGCTGTCCTGCTGCACGCATGCACAGAACCACTTCATCCTTTTCTGCACTCTCTGTCCTTCTCCAGTTTCTCTTCCTCTCTCTTGCATCATCCTGCTCTTTGGGGTTTTGCCAAAACTGCTTCCTCTTTCCAGAAGCTTTTTCTGAAACTTGAAATTCTTTCCGTGCTTTGAAACCCCCTCCTCTGAAATTTTATTTTGAAGGGTGATGCTGGAGGAAGAAAATGGCCTTGAAATTTTCTAACTTTGAACTTTCTTCTGCGAGAGTTCTTTCTCCCTTATGGGAAATTGAAGGCATTGGATTGTTCTAGGCTCTAGAAAGGTGAAAAGCAAAATGATGCTGAGTTATAGAGAGAAAAACTCGCTGATGTCCAGGAAGTCATATTCCCTAGCATACAATTTTAAGATTGTCTCCATTGAAGACCAAATAGTAGCTATTAAAAGTTTATTTTTAACCCACCTCCTTATGCCATAATGATCACATTGACGTTGACTATTAATGCACATGTACAAATAAGATTTTTTTCCCTAAGTACTTTCTCAATATGGCAGGACAGACCGGTTCAAAGCAAAGTTATGATGAAACGTTTTCTCAGGAAAATCTGTGTCTACTGCTAAAAAGCTGCCACCTGCAGCCATCTGTGGATGTCTGTTCCTCGCCAAGCTTCTCTGTTGTTTCTGCGTAGACATGGCTTTTGTCTCTTTTCTGGTACCCATACATATTCCTTGCATTCTTTTGTTCAATATGTCTTACCCATCCATTAAATATTACTATAGTCCCTATTCATAAGCATATGCACACATATTGCACATTTGCAGCATTTTCCATACTATATCAGTGTAGCACACTCATTTCTAATGAAGTGTGCCAGTGTCTGAAAGACTCTTAACCCCAGCATTGCCAGCATTATTTATAAAGAGGAAGAATCAAAAATGTAACAAAGAATAATTTCATGACAGGTCTCAGTGAACTCCTGATAAATTAGAATGCACTGCTAAGCAGGTAAGAAAAACTGAAACTGATAGTCACACAAATGTTTCCCATTTTGAAGAAAGACATGTACTTTTCAGAGCAGAAAAACCACCTCCCGATTTCAAGAAAAGAAAGATAACAATGGATTGTGAGTTCAATGCGGTGCAATGAAAGCTCAGTCTACCTAGAAAAGAGTGTCAGTAGCCCAGTGGTAATGAGGAAGTAACTGAAGTTAACTGGGAAGTCACAGAGAGGTTTCCAGCACCAGATACAATGCAGCTCATAGCACACATTTATTTATTTATTTTGAGACAGGGTCTCACTCTATAACCCAGGCTGGCCTTGGACTCACTATAATCCTCCCATCTCAGCCTGCTGAGTGCTGGGATTTAAGGCATGCCCACCACACCTGGCTTATGTGGTGCTGGGGAATAGACCTCGGGTACTTAAAGCTTGACTTAGCGCTTGCTAGGCAAGTGCTTTAATCCCTGAGCCATTCCTCCACCTCCAGCACAAAACATTTACATTAAGCATATCATACAATCTTGATATTATGTAATATTATTATATCAAAGTGTTTCATATTATGTATAGTAGCAACAAGTTTTGTGAGACATAGAAGAAGAGAGATAAGAACTGAAGAATGAAGGTGTTTAAGAAGTACAAATTTTGGTGACTTTTTCCTTAAATATTTGATGGGTTTTGGTAGGAGCTAAGACACTAAATAGTGGAGTAAGCTAAAATTGTAAGAAATTACAGTGACTTCAGAAAACGTGAAGCTTGGATTCACAAAACATATGATAATTAAGGAAAAAATTTTTTGTAAAAAGATAAACAGATTCACCATTTAGAACACAAAGCTTTATATAAATGTCATGAATGGGTGGTGGTAATAGAAATTGAACATTAGATGCAGGTTTGGTTTAAAAATATAAATCATAATTAGAAATCACTGGCAATGAATATGAATCATAATAGTTTATTTGTTTTAAGCAGAAATACAATCCAATGCTAGGTAAAATGGACCCTAAAAAACATCTAGCTTTTACAATAAGAATATCTGTAACTTAAAAGTTAGGACGTATTGGACTGCATTAAAACAATACTTTTTTTGTACTGTATATTAAACTCAGAGCATTTACCCTTAGCTGTATCCACAAGTTCTGTTTATTTGTTACTAATAATTTTTTACTTATTAAAAATAAGAAAAAGATCTTGCTAAGTTTTCTTGTCTCAGTTTGAAATTTTGATCCTCCTGTTGTTGCCTGCGAGAGTGCTGGAAGCACAGACCTCTTCTTCCGTGTCCAGACAGGGTAATCATTCTTTATCAGTTTCCCAGAGTAAATGTAAATATTCTCCAAAGAAAGACAGCAGTGCATGGTACCTTGTTTTTAAGGAGCTATGCCTATTGTAATAGTAATAGTTCAAGTAATGTTGTGAAACTAAGGACATCAAAGTTCTTGGCTAGACATAAGATCCCCTCGTAAGCACAGGCTTCGTGTATGCCATTTGAATTGGCCAACTCTTAAATAGATTAGTCTTTTTTTTCCTTGACCTTTGATTGTTGGATTATATAGCATGTTAATTCTTGGGACAAAATACCCAACAATCAACATTTAGAAGAAGGATTTAGTTGGCTCATTAAATTTAAGATTGGCCTGCACAAAGGAGGAGAGACATTCTGGCAAAAGAATATCATAAAGCAAAGCTGGTCAGCTCACTGTGACTGGGAAGCAAAGCTGGGGACAAGGACAGAGAGGACATGTCAGGTGGCTACATATAGTACCCAAAGCTGTACCTATAGGATCTACCCAGACAAATCATGAATATGCTTTGAAACTTGTCTGCTAAGATCTTCTCAATCCAAAAGACATCGATTGGCCAATGGTACCAAATAGTCTAGAAATACTTCTATACACCATTAATGAAGATTGCTACATTGAATAACACATTTTCTATGTTGACAAACAGCCTTCTATTGGAAGAAGATGACATCTAGACATTCCACAGCTTATTAGGGGCTAACGTAGCTAGTAGCTATTTTAAATCGAAGATGCAACTACTTTGTCATTCAAATAAAATAGCTTTTAAATACATTGAATTTGAATTCACTCTACCTGTGCTCCAAAATTGGAACATAAATCCAAAATACGAAAAAATCAGTTTACAACACGTTGTGTTAAGTATTTAGGTGCTGCTCAGGGGAAAAAAAGAAAATAAATCTTCTTTTCAAAATATTATCGCTTGCTGACAATGTACTTGGTCACCCAAGACTCCTGTTGGGTCCTTACCATGAGAGCAATGTTTTCAGGCCTGCAGACTCAACATTCCTCCTGTTAGCCCCATAAGTCAAGCCATAATTTTAGTAATGCACTCCCTCAGACTGTATCTTTCACAGACAGTGATTTCTCTGATGGATATGTGAAGATCAAATTGCAAGCCTCTGGAAAGTATTCCCCGTCTTCTACATGTCATTGAGAATATCTGGGAAGCATAAAGTAGGTGAGGACGTTAACATTTACAGTAGTTCTGAAGAAGCTATTCCAATCCTCCAGGATGACTTTGAAGGGCTTAAGTCTTCAGTGAAAAAGTTAATTGAAAATATTATGCATACAGTAAAAACCTAAAATTATAAATGAAGTCTGAAGATGTGACTGCTCTACTGCCAACTTGCAAGAAAGTATAACGAATGAGTGGATCAATGGGTGGGCAAGGATGGTGTGTTCTCTGGATGTTCCCTTGTTTGTTTATTAAGTGAAGTTCACTACTCACGAAACTGCAGAAAACACTGGCAGAATAGCAACCACAAATTTATTCCGTCACATGGAGGTATTTCATAAGGCAGTGATGAGGTATATGAGGATTGACTCCAATCTTGAAAAAAAAAGTTTCATTGTGAATCAAACACTCTAAAACAACTGCATTTTACTTTGAAAATGCTCATAAAAACAGCCAATAGCCTGAACTTCAAATGCATTCTAATTTAAGAAAATTACAGTGATTTCATCAATTTTCTACACCACCACCATGGTCAATCACCCCCATCTCTGCTGTGACAAAATCTTCCACCTGCAATTCCAGCATACTGAACATACATGATATTAATGTGGGGCAAGGAGGTATATTGTTAAAGGCGCAGATCACGGTGGGATGTGGGCGCATTACTTGTGTACACAGGGAAAAGAAACAAAAAACATTCATATGTGTCACTTCATTGTAATACTAGGTTTAGTCTAAAAATGTGGAACTAACCTGAACTATCACAGATACGTGCCTGGACATTGACTGTGTTTAAATATGTAGACACTCATGCGTACATAAATATATATAGTCATGCATTTTTGTATGTTGTGCATATATATATATATATATATATATATATATATATATATAATCTAGACAACATAAAGATTCAGAAAAGAAGCAGTAAAATGAATCTGTCATCTTGGGAGGAGCAAAGATTTCTCAAATATGATACAAATTTTTCACAATTTGTTCTTAATCAAAATGTCTCTTTTCAAATTTATTTAAAGGTAGGATGAAGTTGCCTATATTTTTCTTCTAAGCAAATGAAAATATGGTAAATAAAATAAAACAGATTAGACATTGCTGTACCTAAGATGCAAATCTAAATCACAATATAGGGATGGAGGAATAGCTGAGTGGTTAAAGTGCCTCTTTAACAAGCTTGAGACTGAGTTCAATTCCCAAGGACCACATAAACTGGGTGTGCTAGTGCACACCTGAAATCCCAGCACCTGGGAGGCTGAGGCAGGAGGGTTGCCATTACATAGAGATTATTCTGGGCTACATAATGAGTTCACCAACAGCCTCGAGTACAGAATGAGACCTGTCTTAAAATAAATAAACTAATTAATAAATGACAATGTAATATCACTACAATATTCTAAATGACTAAGGCATAGATAGTGGAACAAAAATAAAAGAAAAAATAAAACTTGACAAAAATCAAGTACTTCTGAAAATATGCATATTGATATCAAACTCAATTAATGAATGATTACTTGAGAATAACTCATAGATTTGTTCATTTCATACAATCTGTATCTGTCATTCTCTTGTATTAGTCAGTTTTCTCTATGACAAAATATTTGATATACACAACCTTAAAGGAGTAAAAGTTTTCTTCTTCTCATGATTTCAAAAGTTTCTATGTGAATAAATGGCTCCAGTATAGACATATAGTGGGGGAAATGCTTACTCGGTGGGAGCCAGGAAAGGCACAGAAAGGGAAAACAATCCACAAGAAATACATCCTTCGAAACATGCCCCGAATGATCCACTTTCTTTAATTCTGTCCCATTTCCCAGTGCGCCCTTTCTCCTACTGAGTTAACCACTAGATGAATCCAGTTGACAAAGTCAATGCCTGTGTGATCCAGTTCTTCCCAAAGTCCCCACCTCAGAGCACATAAGAATTTTGTAGCACATATAATGACAAAGTCATTCGTAGTATTTACTCAGCCAAAAAAGTATGCTTATACTAAAATCTATGTGCAAATGTAATGCTTTTGAAACCAAAAGTTTAGGATACAGCTAATATAGTCTGTATTCCATTATTGAATAGTTTACTGTAAAATCCATTGGTATTTGGTAATATAAAGAAACTAATAATATTCTCAAAGATTTAAATAATTCCTAAGTACAGTATCTGAAACTTTTAAAAAGCCAATTGTACTTTCTATGTACCTTCTTTTATATAACCAAGCTACATAACAGAATACAGATCAATTTTTTATCAAGAAATGTGGCTAAGACATTGTTAGAAAGAGGACATTTGAGTAATTAAAACTTTTTTCTCAATTAACATAATTTCGAATGACTCAATGAGTTTTAAAAAAAAATTCATCAAATGTCTGGCTAACAAGGATTACTTCTAATTTAGTTTAATTTTAACTCAAAATTGTTTAAAGGCCTTGTATATGAAAATATTACATTTAGTGATGGTTGAATTGAAAGCACCAGGACTGGATGTCTGAATACTATGCAAAAAAATCATTAGAGTTAAAGGGGAAAGTGGCTAACATAAATATATACTTAGCAAAATGTACTTTTTTCCAAAAAAAATGAAGATATAAAAGAAATTTCCTTGGCCAAATAAAATAAGATTCTGTCAAGAGGAAATCCAAACAATTCAAAAATCAGTACAAATACAATCAAATTAGCATTAAGGTTATGTATAAAATAACCTCAAGGGAAAGAATAAATATAATAAAAAATATGTGAAAATTGTTTAAATAATACATACAATTATGCCTTTGGAGGTTTAACTGTGGGAAGAGATAAGCTAATTGGCTTGATTGTGGTAATCATTTCAAAATGTATAAGTGTATCAAAACATCATGTTATACTCCCTAAATATATACAATTTTTATGTGTTAATTATACTTCAATAAAGATGGAGAAAATCATCTACAGCTTGAAATATATGTAGATTATGCATGACAGCATCGATGCAAAAGGTAATTGGAATCTAAATTGGCTCAAAGAGACATGATGCTGCTGCAAATGCATGATAGTAAATCAAGTTATTTCACAGAATAATCTAATCACTAATGGTGCCTATTGTATATTCTAGATATACTAATGACAAATTGAAAAGATTAACAAATTAATGTATCAAAATTTATTAAAAATATTTTGTAAAATTTAATACTTCACACAAGTGTGTATCAGAATAATCTTTTAGATCTAAATATACCAGTAATTCAATAAAAGGAAGATCGGTCAAATACACTAGTTATAGATAAACTTTAACTAAGAAGATAAAATTTTGATTATAGTGGCAAGACATTAATCATAAGTTCATTGTAAATTTGCAAGTTAAAAGTGGAAACTTGTATAAAAATTTAGTTTTTTTACATATTCAAAAATCTGGCCTTCAAAAGATTTGGCACTCAGTCAAAGGATTTGTAACTTTGCCAGGAAATGTGTGTGCACAAAATACTCAAGATTAATATAAACTTTATGTATTGCACTTATACATATCAATAAAATGGGGAATGGAAAAAATCACTGACTAGGTAACATATAGGCAAATACAGCCAATAATGTGATCAGTTAAGAAATAATCACCAACTGGTTCAACAGGATTTAAAACGGTGCAGTAGCGCTACACAGACTTATAAAAGAACCGATGAGTGAAAAAATAATAAAAAGGTGGAAACAAAACTACATTTCCTGACATGAAAAGTTGATAAAAATGAGGTTCATTATGTCAGACACTGTGCAAGAATATTTACTGAAAATGAAGACATAGAAATAGAATCTGTTCAAAATAATCACACATAGAGTGGATGAAAAATGTTGAGTGAAATGAAAAAAATATGAATAAACTGGGGGATAATTCCAATTACCACAGTGCATTCATAATTGGTGACCGAGAGGAAGGAGAGAGTGAAGGGAGTAACAACAAAAGTCAGCATGTGTTTACATGTGATTAAACTATAAAATCATGGATCCAGGCAGTCAAATAGAACTCAAGCACAGATGCATAAGAACCGTAACAAGAGTTAGTATAATCAAGCTGCTCAAAGAGGGAAAGAAACATTAAAAAGAGAATGGAGAGAAAGAAGACTCCTTATCCATAGAGGAACAAAGACAGAGATGCTGCGCCTGGCTCTACAAAGAGCAATGTAAACTAGATGACTGACGAGAGGCAAAAACTTTAAAGAATCAAGAGGAAACTACTAGCAACACAGAATTATTTTCCCAGCAGAAATATCTTTAAAATTGAAGGGCAATAAATTTTTCTTCAAATATGAAAAGCAGATAGAATTTATTGGCAGCAGACCCACACTACAAGCAACTCTGAAGTAAGACTTTCAAGTACCAGAAAATATGGAAAATAGAAACATGAATCTGCATGAGTGAATAACAAATGTGGCACATAGTTTATAAAGACTATTTCATTTTACTGAACGAACATAGCGTAGTCACCCCACACTAAGTCAGGTATACATGTATTTTAAGCTATTTGGAAAACTGAGGCAAGAAAACCTCAAATTTGAGGCAAATTTGGGCCACTTAGAGGAACTCTTTCTCAAAAATAAATAAAATAAATGAATTCAAACAGCACAATGTCCTTTTTAAACAATAATAATATCATATAGGAATTACAAAATATGCAAAAATATTTTTGCTGATGCCAAAATACCCATCAACAGACCAGTGGATTCACAAACTGTGGTATTCATACACAATGGAATACTACGCATCTGTAAGGTCCAACAGCATGGAGGTTTTCACAGGCAAATGGAAGAAACTTGAGAACACCATGCTTAATGAAATGAGTCAGAAGCAGAAGGTGAAACATCGAATGGTCTCTCTGATATGAGAGACCCAGATCACAACCATCTCATGGAACTTTAAATGAAAGACAAAGGGAAAGAGGGGGAGGGTGGTGAAAGGAGGGAAGGGAGGGTAGGGGGAGGGACAAAAGGAGAGCGGGAAAGCCCTTGTCACTTTGACAAGGAAAGTATGTGCACAAAATGCTCAACTCCATTGTAAACCTTAAATTCTGCACTTGTACATATCAATAAAATGGGGAAAAATATTTTTGCAACAATAGCATTCAAGCTAGAAAAAAGGATATATAGTATGTGTACTTAATATTAAATAGGATGAGTTACAATAGTATATATATATGTATAAATATATACATATATGTATGTATACACACATATATATGTGCTGCTCTCTGTGTATATATGCAAATATACATACTGGAGATTAAATGCAGGACATTTGCACTTAGGAACACCCAAACTACCAGCTTTTATATATATATAAAGTTGCCAGTTCTCCTTATTCAGCCCCTCAGAATGCTAATAAGTTACATTTTTGTTTCGTATATGAAAATTAGCGAATTCATGCAATAGAGAAATATAGGTAGATATAATTTTACTTTTCCTAGTATAAACCATAAAATGATAATTAAGCTAACTTGTCAAAAAGCAAACAGTCAACATCACCAATCTTCAAAAAAATCAAATCTAAACATCAAGAGGAATCAATATATTCTCTTTAGAATGGATATTATCAGAAAGAAAGTAACAATTGCCAGCAAGAATGTAAATGGTTACAATGTTTGTGCTCTGTAGGAGAGAACATATAATGGTACAGTTGTTATAAAACACTATATGGAAACCTCCTCAAAAAACTAAGAATAGAATTATGATATAACCTATAGTCCCACTTTTGAGAAATCCTGGAATTAGAATGCATAATGTTGAAATTATATCCGATTTACCATATCCACTACAATTCTACTCACAAATAGCTAAGTTATGGAATTACTTCCAGTGTCCATCAATAAATTACAGAATAAAACATTTGCAAAAGATACCACACTTCTTTAGAAACATAAATAATTCTGTCATTTTTGACAAGTTAGATAGATTTGAAGCATATTGCTCTAAGAGGAGAAAGTCAAAGATAAATATAACAGTATCTTATTTTTCTATACACTATAAAACGACAGAACTCAGAGAAGTGAAGCGTATAATGATGATTATCAGAAGACAAGGCAAGAGAAATGGGTGGGGTGGTGAACTGGGAAATAGAAGTAATGATATTTTTGTGATCTATTAAACTATGTGCAACTAAAAAGCAAGTGATTGAGAGCTATGCAATTTGATATTATTAGGAATAACTTAAATATTTTCATTATAAACAATATCAAAATCAAATAATTTAAGTGATGGATAATTAATTAGCTCTATGTTCATTTTGCATTGCATCAAAAATGATGACATCTCATAAATACATGTGTAACTTTTGAACACATAATAAGAATGAGTTCCAATGAGCCAACAAACATAATAGATTCCAGAGAAAAATAAAACGAGCTTATTTCCTTTTTTTTTTGGGGGGGGGGGGGCAGGGTCTTGCTCTGTGGTCCAGGCTGGTCCTGAATTCATTTCAGAGCCCAGGTTAGCCTTGGACTCAGGCAGTCCTCCTGTCTCAGCCTCCCAAGTGCTGGGATGACAGGCCTGTGTCACCACACCCAGCTTATGTGGTGCTGGGGAATCGAACTCGGCACTTGGTTTAGTGTTTGCTCAAATGTTTTAACCGCTGAGCCATTACTCCAGCCCCAACTCATTTATTTAATAAGGCTCCTCACAACACTACCTAAAAGGAAGAATCTCAGATGGGTCACATAGCTAGAGGGTAGGTTTATGGTTAAATATATCAGTAATTATATTAAGGGTAAATGAACAGATGAATTTCAGAAGATTCATTTCTGGATTTATTGTGAAGTAAGACATTATCCACTCCCTATGTGAATAATTTTAAAAATTAATACATACAAGTGAAGAAATGATATTTCTTACATGTATTAAAATGTCATGTTGTATTTCAAAATATGTGTCATTAATTCATTTCAGCTAAAAATGATAAAATGCCGAGGTGCGTATTTCAGTGATTGAAGACCTTGACTGTCATGCACAGGTCCATAGGTTTGTTTCTCCAGCACCACATATAAATTAATAAGCCATTGTGACACACACTTGTAATCCCAACACTTGGGGGCAGAGGCAGGAAAACTGCTCACAATTCAGGCCAGCCTAGATTACTTAATGAGTTCAGGACAGCTCTGGACTGCAGAGTAAGGCCTTGCTGAAATAAATAAATAAATAAATAAATAAATAAATAAATAAATAAATGCAACAAGGTCACGAAGAGATGAAAATTGTTATACCATACAAGGTCAAAACACAAAAAGTTTTGAGCAGCAAACGTTAATACAAAAAAGAATACACAATAAATTCTGATATCAGGAATACAAAATATGTTAAATTTAATGACATGCAATTTTTACCACAATAAAATTATAAAAAAGAATTAAATTTTCAGAAAACATCTTGCAATGAACTAGAAAACTATAAACAATATAGCTTGATGTGAAGATCCTGAATTCAATCCTAAGAACTAAAAAAAATTGATTAGTGCAATTTATCAAAAAACATATTTATTAACCAAAATTACAAAGCAGTAGGTCAAGAGCAAACATGTCATTTGTGTTGGAAAGAAAGATATAAGTATGATATAGCATCTATTAAAATTCTGCAGATATCCAAGAACCTGTCATAAAAAAATGGTAATTCTAGTTAAGACACAGAATTTGAGTGTAATATAGAAAAATCAGTTTTTCTAACTACTTATGGTTAAATATTGTAAATTGAAACAATGCTATTGCCAATTTTGTGCAATTTTAAGTATTGAAGATACAGCTTATAAAATATATGTCTTACACTCTAAAAATTGCAAAAAAATGGGAGTTAAGAAGATTTAATACATGGAAAATTATTCAATGACTTTCCATCGAGGAAGAAAATGGCTATTATTCTGATTTTCTCTCAATTGTGATCCAGAATCAATGTAATTCCAAAGAAAATTTAGGAGACATTTTGCATAAATTGAAATGCTTATGCTGAAGCTAACATGAAAAATGTGAAAGCCAGAATAGACAAAACAATTCTGAAAAGAAATATATATATATATTGGAATACTGTGACTACCGAGTCATGAATTTCATTGTGAAGTTAGTGTTGTAGTAGTGTCAAGACTGACAAAACAGAATCATTTCAAAATAACACATATAGATAGCATATTTATTTCTTTTCTCAGCAAATGTGTAAAGACAATTTATAGGAGAAAGAATATTAAGTTCAAAAGATAGTTCTAGAATAAAGATGTCCTTGACAATATATTAAAAGCTGAATCATTAAAATTAAAAAGTAATAAACATTAAACTTTGACAAAAACAGTATCTCCAAATTGAAAGATATCACTGACAGCATAAAAATTTAACCCTCAGAGTGGGAGAAAATACTTTTAAATATATACCAAATGAAGCTTATATCGAGTAAAATGTGAAAGATCTTGAGAACCTAAAAAGTAAACAAATAATAAATGAAATAATTCAACCTTAAAAATGGGCATCTATGAATTTATGATTTGGATTTAAATTATAAATAGATGGCAAATAAGATCATTAAGCATGATCAATATCACTATCATGCCACTAGACAGAAAAGAGAAGACAATAATAGATTAAATTATATTATTTACTATTTTAAGTATACTCTTTGTCAAAGTAAAGAATGTAGGTAATGTATCCTTCCTCTATTTCAACTATTTTCATTAAATCAATAAGTGCTACCTTGTATTCTACTACTAATCAGAAAATTACCAAAAGTAATAAAAGACAAGTATATTAACAAAGGAGAAAAATTCGATTACATGTAAAGACAGAATATTTTATAGAAAAAGTGACTAAAACTTAAGAATACTGGCAGCATCATTCTCTTATGCAACTCAGTATCAGTCTGGAGGAATAAAGCAGCAGCTAGAGGCAAGCACAGGGTCTCTGAGTCTGTTGCTCCAGCAGCATGTAAACAGAGCACGGTGTTGCATGACCCAGAACTCATGAGTCTGAGGCAAGACGATTGCTGTGAGTTCAAGAACTAGCCTGCACTGCAGAGGAGACAGGGTTCTAGAAAAAATTGCCACCAAAAATAGCAATATCGGTGTTACAGTATAAGATATCACCTTTATGATTATTATCCAATACCTCTAACCATGCCTGATTGAGGTTGTTCTTAATCCTTTTTATAGCAAGCAAATTGACTGTGAGATAGAAAAATAAATCAATCGAGTTGGAGTGGATGTCTAGAAGTAGAATCACACATATTATTTTACCTAATTACATGTTGAATTATGCATGAGTATAGAAACCATTGACTTTTGTGTGTATTCATTTTACTGATGAGAAAGTAAATTTATTTCTTCACTATTTGTAAAATTAAGATATTACAAATGTGAACCTCATATAAATTATGTAAATAACAATTACACTATATGATAAAAATTGTTTTAAAATGTAACTATGCACAGGTACATCTGAAGACATATTGTGCCAAAGCGCCACTTATTAGTTTCTTAATGATAAAATAGCATATTTGTAATGTACATAAATTTAAAACAAGGATTGAGAATGAGTAATAAGTTAATATGAGGATAATAAATATCCATTAAAAATAAAAAGAGCAGATAGCTTGCACAGGAAAGGAAAAGAAATTCACTAGTTGTAATAAAATATATACATGCTTAAATATTCTAAATTTTTACGACTTATATTAGAGCAAAGCTAGATTTCATTTTTGTATGTAATGAGCAATTAATTTTGAGGTAGCGAACCAAGCCTGAGAATTTCTTAAATCTTCTATAGAGTATGGAAGGACACAAAAGTATAAAACCAGAGCTCTCAGAGAGGACAAGAGCTTAAAAAAATGAGGTCACTGTTCTATGAATCAAGAAGACTTACATTCAAAAAATGTATGAAAATAGATCACATAAATTATATCTTTGTATAGTAATATTTAAAAAAACATATGGAAGGCTCTAATCAAGAGTATTTTTCTTATTCTGATAAATGATTCTATTAAAAACCTTTTCGATGTAATACTCTGGGAAACTGGGACAGATGGATGACAAGTTTGAGGCCAGCTATGACAATTAGCAAATCAGTGAGAAGTTTTTTTTTTTTTTCAAAATGGCAACAAAACACAATAAGAATAACCAATAAATGAAGGGCTAGGGATGTAGCTCAGTGTGAAAGTCTTTAGCTCAGATTTCAATATAAAAGAATGACATTAATAACAAACCCCAACAAAAAAAAAATCTTCCGCTTATCAAAGACTGCCCAGACATTACAAACTTTATACTAAAAATAGGATCAAGAAATTTACTCTGAGCTTTCATAAATATAATGTAGCTTAAGTCACTATTTATTTTAATACAAAGTCCTTCAACTTGTGGTGGGATGTGGACTGATACAGTATTTTTTTTAGTTGAAAACTTTGACAGGTTCTACATTTTTTAAAATGAATGTATAATTATCCTTGAAATTTCCAATTGGGGCATTAATACTATGATAAATGATTTCTTAAAATGTACTAAAATATATTTGATAAGAAACTAATTCTTAATAAGTCAAATAACTTATATTTGACTAAGAAAATGATCCACACAAACTAATAAAATAACATACATGTGTAATAGATTTTATCTTTTTCAAATTGTATTAGAATCCTAATAGAACAAAAGGTCAGACACATCTACAGACATGCAAGCCTGCTTTACAATTCTAAAATTATGTTGTTTCTTATATTGTTTATTCTAGATAAAAATAAAGCTAAAAATTAGATACTAATTTTGAGTGCAGTGTTTCTACAGAACTTGCAAAGTACAGTAGTTTTATCTTAGAAACATATTTTTCTCACAATCTGAGACAAACATGTGATTTAGGACTACATTATATTAAATGTTATATGTATTTAATACAGATATTTTAAATTTAATATAATGTATATACTGATACATATATGTATATATGAAGGTGGATGACTATGAATAAAATTTGCGAGGGGAAAAAATATGATCCTCCTTTCAAGTTGTGTCAGGTATTGAGCATCTTTTGTAGGAAAATGACTGAGACTCTTGGATTTCTTGTGTTCCAGTACAAGAGAGAATTTGGGGTCCTTGGCTGCCAGAGTTTTAATCAGCTTTCAGTTTTTATTTGCTTTTCTATTTTCTTCTTACAAGAAAATTCTCTATCAGAATATTTCTTAAACTATTTCTATATGCTGTGATAACAGAAAGTTTTATATTTATACTTTTAATTGGAGGTTGAATCAAGATGATAGCAGAGTAGGATCGCTAAGAAAATGGCTTCTCACAGACTCAGTAAGATTGAAATATAGTAAAGAAAAGTTCTTGGCATTTTGGCTGGGGGAACAGCAAGGCCCTGGGGTCAGACATGAGTTTATCAAGAACAACGTACTCTCAGAGACTATGGGCATTAGAGAAGATCCGTGGTGACATGCATGAACTAGGCATGAAATGGCCTAGGATCCAATAATCTGGGAGCTGAAGGCCAGGAGCCCACAGACAGAACTCCCGATCTGTGACAGCTGAGGGGGAACTCACAACCAGAACCTTAAAAATGAGCTTGTGGCTATGGGAGCTTATGGCTAGAACCTCATGTTTAAAGCTGTTGCTGTGAGTTAATGCAGAGAAGACTCCTAGGACAGAAATCAACACACTTTTCCTTCCAGTTTCCTACAACCCAGTGTGGTACAGTAGAAACACAGGAAGACAGAAACACAGGAAGAGCAGAACAGACCTCTTATCTTCCAGAATAACTATGGATGACTGTGTGGTAAACTCCAGCAAGTCATGACCTAAGCACTTCTCTCCATCTCCTCTATAATTGATGAATAGTTTTTCAACAAGACCAGAAGGCTTTCAAGAAAAATTGTCCAAATAACACAGGAAAAATTTTTGGACTTTGTACTTACTTCAAGTGATCATTGTTCGTAGGTTTTTTGTTTTTTTGTTGTTTTAGGGGATTAATCTGAAATTTATTTAATTATTTATTTTGGGGCTTTTTAAATAAATATTGTACGTGAGTTTTTGTATTTCTCTCCAGAAGTAGCAGAAGAAAATAAATTAGAAGAGTCATAGTGAAAATTGTGGAACTGAAAAAAAAAACCTCAATGAATCAATAGAAGGCTTTTCAAAACGATAAAGAAGACTAATAAACCTCTAAGTAAACCAACCTATGGAAAGAAAGAAAAACAAAAAAACACTGCAATCAGAAATTTAGGGAAAAAATGAAATCAAAACAAACACTGCTGAAATTCAGAGAATTATAAAGAATTGTTTTAAAAATGTGTACTTCAACAAATTGGAGAACTGGGAAGAAATGGCTAAATTCCTAGACACATGAAAAAATACCAAAATTGAACCAAAAAGACATAAGTAGCCTGAAAAGATGTATAACAAGTGATAAAATTGAGGCAGCCTTAAACTCGAAATTCGAAGAAATCCCCCATACCTGACACATTCAGTGCAGATTTTACCATAACTTCGAGGAAGAGCTAATCACCTTAATTTTAAAATTTTTCATTAAATTAAAGAGATATAACACTGCCAAACTCTTTTTCTGGAAGCTAGCACTACCCCAATAATAATAAAACTTAAAAAAAAAACTTCACAAAGAAAGAAAACTATAGGCTAATTTTCTCAATGAATATATGTAAAAATCCTTAATAAGATACATACAGAATGCAACCCAATGAATTGTTAGAAAGATTACACACAACGTGATCAATTTGGCTTTATTCCAAGAATGCTAGGATGGCTTAATATATGTAAATCAATTAATGTAATATATCGTATAAACAAAGTCAGACAAAAATCACATAATCATTTTAACAGGTATAGGGAAAATCCTTGACAAAATACAAAATCTGTCCAAAAAAGAAAAAAAAATGATGACAATAATTGTAGTGGAACCTTAAACTAAGTTGATAAAAGTCATTTATGCCAAACCTACTGCTAACATTATACTAAATTGGAAAAAAATGAAAATTTCTTCTCTTAAGTCAGGAACAAGACAGGTGTGTATATTCTCACCACTTCTACTAAACGTAGTACTAAACTTCTACACAGAGTAATCAGATGAGAGAATAAAATAAAAGAAATACATATTGAAAGAAATTAAACTGTCTACTTTTGCAGATGACATGATTGTTCACATAGAAGATGTCAAAAACTCTACCATAACTAATTCACAAACACAGACAATTTGAAGGACTCAGATTTAAACTATTCTGTTTTTGTGCCAGTCCCGAATTTTTTTTTAATTGTTGCTCTGTAATAGAACTTGATATCTGGAATTGTAATGCTTCCTGCCTTTGTATTATTACACAGAATTGCTTTGGCTATTCTAGGTCTCCTTTGATTTTGTATGAATTTAATGATTGCTTTTTATATCTGTGAGAAAAAAGTTTTTGGTATTTTGATAGAAATTGCATTAAATATATATGTCAGTTTGGTCAGGATAGTTATTTTGACTATATTAATTCTGTCTATCCAAGAACAGGGGATGTCTTTTCATTTTCTTACCTCTTCTTCAATTTCTTTCTTCACTGTAATACAGTTTTCTTTGTAAATTTCCTTCACCTCCTTGGTTAGGGTTACTCGCGGGTATTTAATTTTTTTCATGGGCTATTCAGAATGAAATTATTATTCTGACTTTTTCTCAATGAGTTTATTGTCAGTGTAAAGATATGCTATTGGTTCTTTAGTATTGATTTTGTAGCCTATAATTTGGCTGAATTTATTATTTCTAAGAGTTTCATAGTGGAGTTTTATGGTCTTCTATGTAGATAATCATACCTTCTGCAAATAAGGATAGTTTGACTTCCTCTTTTCTGATACATACTCTATATACTCCCTTTATTTCATTTTTTTTCCTGATTGCTATGGCAAGGGTTTTAAGGACTATATTGAAGAGGAGTGGTGAAAGTGGACAGCCTTGTTCCTGATTTAATGAAAAAAATGTTTTAAAATTTTCCCCATGATGATATAGATCATAGATTTAACATATATAGCTTCTGTTCATTTTAGGTAATGCTCTTCCATAACTATTTTCTTCAGATTTTTTAAAACATGAATGGATACTGGAGTTTATCAAAGGCCTTTTCTGCATCAATTGAAATGGTCCTGTGGTTTTTGTATTTGTTGATGTGGTGTGTTAGATCGACTGATTTATATGTGCTGAATCAGCCTTGCGTTCCACAGATGAAACCCAATTGATCATGGTGTATGATCTTTCTGATTACTTGCTGAGTTTTATTTGACGGAATCTTACTGAGAATTTTTCATCTATATTCATTATGGAGATTGGTTTATAGTTTTCTTTTGTGGTTATGTCCCTGCCTGGTTCTGGCACTAACCGAATGCTAGCCTCCAGAAAGGGGTTCAGTAGTATTCCTTCTCATTCAATTTCATAAAACAGCTTGGGAAGCATTGGAGATAGCTCTTCCCTAAAACACTAAAAAAATTCTGCTGGGAATTCATCTGGGTCTCGAGTTTTCTTTGTGGGTAGAGACTCTATTGTCATCTCACATTTCATGTGTCTTATGCTGTTATTCAAGGATTTCATGTCCTTTTGGTTCAATTTTGGTATTTTGTATGTGTCTAAAAATTCTTCTCATCTCTTCTCAGTTCTCCAATCCATTGAACTATAAGTGTTTGAAAATAATCCTTTGAAGTTTAAAATTTCTGCAGTGTCCATTGTAACTTCATCCTTTTAATTTCTAATCACATTAATGTGTGGTTCTTCATTCCTTCTTTTGTCAATGCAGAATAATGAATCTAGACAAACACCTGCCAGTGCGCAACAAAATGAAATCAAAGGGGGTTAGCAACCTTGATATTAAAGTCAAAACACTGAACCTTCTGAAAGACAAATTAGTCAAAAATCTAATATATTTAGGCATAGGCAAAATATTTCTTAATAAGACATCCATAGAAAAAGAAATAGACCCCAGAATTAACAAATGGAATTGTTTCAAATTAAAAGTTTATGCATGGCAACAAAAATTATGAACAGAATAAAGAGGCAGTATGGTAAAGAATATTCCCCACCCATACCTCACATAGGAGGCTCATTAATAGAATATACAAGAAATTTAATAAAAATAAACCTCTCAAAATCAAAGACCCTATTGAAAAATGAGCAAAAGCAATGAATAGGCAGTTCTCAGATGAAGACATTCAAATGGCCAGCAAGTACATGTAAAGATGTTCAACATCCTTAGTCATGAGAGAAAAGCAAATCAAAACATTCATATGATAATATCTAACCCTAGACAGAATGGTAAATATCAAGAACTCAAACAACAATAACTGCTGGCACTGATGTGGGGAAAAAGGAACCCTCTTACACTGCTGGCGGGAATATAAACTGCCACAATCATTATGGAATGCAGTATGGAAGTTTCTCATAAGATTTCACATAATAGAGATACATGTTTACCCGTGTTCATATAAACACAACAGCTAAAATCCAGAAGACACAAAAATACCCATGAAGAGACCAATAAATACATAAATTGTGGTATTTGCACACAGTGTAACACTACTCATCTATGGAAACAGATACAGATTGGTTTGAGGCCTTCATAGGTAAATGAATGCAACTTGAGACCATCATGCTCAGTGAAATGAGTCAGACACAGAAGGTTAAAAATTGAATGGTTTCTCTAATATGAGAATATCAGATCATGGGAATCTCATAGAACTCAACAGGGGGAACGGTGGGAACTAGTGTGGAGGGAGTCATTGTGGGAGGGTCAGAAAGGGAAAGGGCAAGATTTGTAATTTTGTCCTGATATAAATGTACACAAAATACTCAAGATCAATGTAAACATTGTGTATCACATATATACTTATTAATAAAATGGGAGAAAGATAATCAGTAGCATTCAGTTCTCTAACAATGATTAACTGAGAAAGCGGTGGTGACAACAAAACTATTTTCATTACCTCACCAAAAAAGTAATACCTACTAATAAATCTAACCAAACAAGTGAAAAATTCTACAATTTTATTATGTTGAAAAAGCAATTGAATAAGATATTAAAAAACAAAAAACTCTCTGATCTGCAATATGCAGAACCGTTATTGGTACAATGTCCATACTGTCGAAACAAGTTTACAGAGTAAACAAAATTAAGAAACAACATTTTTTTCACAGAATTTGCAAAGCAGTCCTAAAATATATGCGAAACCAGAAGAGACACAAAATAGTTAAGACAACACTGAAAACCAAGTCAAAAACAGGTGGCAGAATAATTCCACACATCAAGTTATGTTACAAAGTGACAGCGGGAAAAGCCATCTGGTGATGTCATAAAAACAGGCAAGTGGACTAGGAATAGACTTGATTATCTTGAGAAAATCTTGAGCACCTTCACCCACCAAATATTCAACAAAGGAGCCACAACATACATTAGAGAAAAGAATCGCCTCTCAAACAAAGGTTGCAGGGAGAAATATTTATCCACACGCAGAAGAATGAATCTAGATCTACACCTTTCACTCTTTTAATTATATCAAAATAGATCAAAGACCATGATATTAAAATGGAAACAATAAACCTACTGGAGGATAAAGTAGAGAATACTCTTTAAAATATAGACATTGGCAAAGACGTCCTCAATAAAACACCTGTTAGACAAACAGTGACACTGAATTAAAATTCTGTAGGCTGGAAGAATAGCACAGCAGTTAAAGCGTTTGTCTTGCAGGTGCAAGGCCATAGGTTGAATTCCCCAGTACAATATAAAGCTGGGTGTGGTGGCACAACTGTAATCCCAAAATTCAGGAGGCTGAGGCAAGCTGAATGTCTTCGGTCCAAGGTCAGCCTGAAATACAGAGCTAGCCTGCCAAATAATCAATAAATAAATAAATGAAAAAGTGTCTGCTCAGCAAAGAAAAAATCAATAAAGCAAAGACAAAACTGATGAACTGGGAAAAAAATAACACTTCTTCAGGAAGAGGTACAAATTTCCAATAAATATATGAAAAAATGTTCAGCATTTTTACCATTAGAGACATGCAAATCAAGAGAACATGAGTTTCCATCTTACCCCAGTGAGAATGATTATCACCAAGAACCCAAAAAACAATAGATACTGGCAAGAAGGTGGAGTGGGGAAGGAACCCGTCTATCTTGCTGGTGGGACTGTGCACTTGTACACTACTATGGAAATCAGCAAGTAGATTCCTCAAGAATCTAAGTAGAGGCATTTCATTGGAGCCTTCAATTTTCTTTTAGTTTCATTCTGAAAGGAGCTAAACACATTTTAATACAGTGATATGCACACACTCATGTTTCTAGCAGCATGACCATGAAAGATGTCCACACGTCCATCAACAACACAGTGATAAAATATCATATATGTACACAATGGGGCACTACTCTTCAATAAAGAAAATAAATTTGATTCATTTTGTAGGAAAATAAATTTATGTCGAGACAGTTCTGCTTGGTTAAGTGAATCAGAATCTGAAGATAAAATATTATATGGCCTCTCTAACATGAGAAACCCAAAGTAGAAATAAGTAAGAATCAACAAGATACGTAGTAGAAAATGAGCATGGATTTATGGCGTGGGCGTGGAAGTTCACGAGAGGTTGGGAGGACAGAAAACTCAGAAGGAAAGCGAGGATGAAGTTTCCATGATAAGTATGTGCACCCATTCCTCAGTCCTAATGCAACTATTGCGTTTTGCAAACACATACTAATGAAAACAGTATCTTTTAAGAGAAAAAAAAAAACATTGAAGTTTGATTTATTTCAGGTTAGGTTGAAATGGAAAATTCACTTAGAGTTTCTAGTAACTCATTCAAAAATAATGCCCTCTTTCCAATGATTGCAACATTCTTTCCTAAACAAATCTTTCCCAAATCTCTCCAAAATCAGAACCATTTTTTACACATAAGATGATTTCTTATATATGATGAATTACACTTTTTATATGCACTGCTGGAGAATATCCTTTTTTTCCTTACTTATTTCATCATTTAACTACAGTTAGCCTCTCATAATTGTGAAATTCAAGAAATTCTAGTTTTGGTTTATCTTTTGTAATCCTAACAAAGCATATTTATTTCCTATAAGAGAAAATTTTGTAACCACTTTTTTTCCACATATAATTGTCACCTGTCTTAGGTTTCTTTTCTTTCTTTATTTCTTTCTTTTTAACCTCCTATGTAATTTATATGAAGAGGTATTTGGCTCAGGATTTTGAAGACAAAAGAAAGTACAAAAAAGTCCACCACTGCTGCCTGGCGAGGTGCTTCTACCTGTACCACGCTATGGTAAGAGACAAGAAAACACTCTCAGGAAAGTGAAATTTACCTGAACTAATTTCTTTTTGCTATTATTAAGTTCAAATTTCTCAGATACAGGAAGGGAGAGCATCATGAGCTAATCACCTGTTCAAAATACTCCACTTTTAAATACTATTAATATAGAAATGAGTATGATTCACTAATGTACCTTTCTATCCGTGAGAACATCCATACCAAGTTTCCCAGAGGGACTGTGTTCTGCTAAGCACACAGTGGCTTTATACAAATGAGACACACACCTTACATGAATGAAATCGGGAGTGGTAAGAAAAAAAATGAAGCTAAAGTTGTCTATTTCCCTGAAGCTTGCTCAGTAACGCCATTTTATAAGAACATTTTAATTATCTGACTGAAAATAGAATGCAGGTTCAAAATATCTGACACAAAAGAATGTTGAAAGGGTTATACCTTATATATAAACATATATCATGTTACAAATGTGTCTTATTTATGTATTATTTACTTAGAGTTTGCATGTTTTTATTGAGAGGAATTTTCAACAACTATATTTTTATTCTCATGATATAAGGTACATTTAATAGGTATTCAATAAACTCTTCTTAATTGAATCAAAATGCTTTATTTTAAGAGAAATGGAATTATTAAGATTGTAGAATCATAAAATCTTTAGAATTTTATTTTTGAAATCATTCTTTATAATTCTGACTCAAAATATCATTCTCAAAAATGTAATTTTATATTCTGCAGTTTAGAGAAAGCCTACCGTTATCATAGCAGGAGTCATCTCAGTTTATTTGTGTGTGGGTTTGTGTATAGTAGTGATGTGTACGTGTCAAGCAGTGTAGTCCTGGAGTTTTAACTCTATTTTCAGGGATAGCTACTCTACCACAAGTAAACATTTAAAATAAATGAAACTTTATTTCTCTATTTGTGAGTAAATGGCAATTATTTGGCTTCAAGCATATTTTTTTAAATAAAAGGCTAAGATAGAAAATATTTAAGTTCTTTTCACTACACCTAACTAAATTTTATATCCAATTGAAATTATCTTTACATTTAGCAGAAGCAGGAATCAAGAATAAGAGGAAATAAAGAAAAAGTTGTATGCATTATGCATTGGTTATCTTCAACAACGTTACAATTTATTTACTTAGATTTGTAGAGTTACAGTTAAACATCTAAATACATCTTTTAAAACTTGGCCACCTGAAGTATCTTAATGAGCTTACAATAAAGTCGAACACACCTAGTTGTATGTAGATCTTTCTAATTACCTAGGAGGAGATTGTCTTCGTCATGAACATAAACATCTAGAATCCACAAATTATAATACTGATGCCATTTAAATATACGTGTCTCTCTAGCATGTCTATGGGTTAATTTTTGCTGATGAGTTTATTACTCTGATTCCATGCCTTGCAATGAAGTCCTATAGGCAAGCACCTGGAAGTAATTACCTGAAAACCTTAACTATATGCACAGGTATGGCTTAGGAGAGCAAAAATATGCTTTAACTCATGCAAAATTCAACAGCTTGCCTGCTGCGTTACATTTCTGAGTTAAGTGAAAAATCATCTTACTGAACTTTTGGATTTACCTACAGAAAATATATAAAATTCAACCCGGCTTCTTTACCCTTAAATATTTATTTCTTAATTTTTGTGTGTCTGTCTATTTTTGTGCATTTTCTAAGACGTACCATGATTTTCGAGAATGGAGTTAAGGACTTGTATCATAGAATGCAGTGCTGAATGATTATTTGATTCCATAGTTGCTTTTTTAAGTCTCTCAAAAAATTTTAGGACTACTGCTTTTATAATCAAATCAGACTAAACATAATTGATTTAGCAAAGTCTCAGGCACATTTGAAAATCATTCAAACATTAGGCATCTGCTGTCATGGTCAACATTGTATTGATAATAATGCTGAGTATATAATTGAAGTGTTTCTTACTTAGAATCTGTTCCTATTTCTGAAATATATTTTCCCCGAAGACAACCAAATGTTACTATTCTCCAAATTTTCTTAGAAATATTCTAGGCATCTCAGTTGTTAAAAAAAAGATGCTATAGAAATAATTTAAAATTTATTTCACTTTCAAAGTTCTTATTAAGCTTTGAATATTAGGCATTATGTTTATAAAAATGTTGATCCTACAAGATAACCTTTATTTGATGAAGCCAATACCAATATTTCAGTCCTGTTTCTGACCTATTGACAATTCAGTGGTCCATTAACCATTAATCATATTTTCTGTACCTCTGATTTAACTAATTTGAAAGTCAGCTTGAAAATGACACCCATATATGCACTGATTTATTAGGAATTATTAAGTTATGCTTTTAATTTCAGTTAATGAATCTTAACTGAAATAATTATGTACAATTTCTGAGACCTCTCTGTGATTATAGCACGTACTCCCACATTTATTCATCAATATAAATACAATTTAGAGTTTGCAAGTTTTTAGCTTTTGTTCAAGTCAATATTTTATTTTTCATTATTATTTTATGAGGTTTGATCTTCTCACCATTTTTCAATTATAAAAAGAATATTTATTTACTGAATTAAGCAAGAATAAATAATATAAGAACAGGAAACTTAGTAGTAGAAGAAATTACACAAATATCTGTCATAGCTGACTACACACACAGGTCCAAGTCCATTGATCTCAACAGAAATGATCGAGGAAATATGTGTTCAGGGTTGTGCCATCAGGTTGCATAAGTTTTCTGTCCAAGAAGCATGAATTAATAGCTAAGTTTTCAGGAAAAAATAAATTGATTATTTTGGGCCAAATGTTAACATTTATGATTTGGAACTGAAACGTCCCAAAACCTCATGGATTTGGGTGTTGCAGATAATGTATGGCATTTGAGTACTATTGGGAGGTAGGGCCTACTAGTATGTTATGGAGTGTTGGGCGTGTGGCCTGGAAACATATATAATCTTGCCCAGGCTTTTCCTGCTGCTGTGCTAATCCATTTCTCTTCTGATATGGCACAACCCTGAACACATATTTCCTGGATGTGATGTGGTGATGTGTTCTCCCCCAGGCCTGTTTCACCATTGCCAGCCATCAATGAAATTTTAATTTCTTAAAATTGCAGGAATTTTAAACATGTAGAAACGATTATCATTGCTCAAATAATATGTTAGGTGCATCGCTTGTGATTTTTCATTCTTAAGATGATAATTACCACAATTTTGTTTTGTCACATATTTTGTCATCGATATTATTATAAAATATTAGTCTTCAATTGATTAGTCTAAGCACACTCACTGAAAATTAGATATTTACCTCAAGAAATTACAGAAATTATAAATTTGTTACTAGGCTTCATGGCACAGTAAAGTTTTATAATTAAAATAAATCTACCTATAAAATACTAGTAAGTATATTACAAATTCATTAATGAATTCTACATAATAATCCAATATATACTCTTTGGATGTATGAGTATGTGTTATAAATATTTTCACTTATTACAAAAACAAAACTGCTCTCAATAATAATTATTTCAGAACAGTATTTACCAGACTAAATAAGCTCACAATTAAATTTAAGAATTAGAATCTATTCACTATATCATATTCATAAGTTCTACACTAGTATAAATTTCTTATTGCCTTTATATCTATAGTAGTCCTCCTCTGTGGCAGTAATGATGTAAATTCCTTTAATTTATTGCAGAACAGTTTTATCGCGAATTAGTTTATTAGAAGTATCTGGCTGCCAGAATCTTCAAGAGTAAAGAATTTGAGATTTCAGGGTTTATTGTCAAAAATACGTGAGAGGGACAACCCATTGGGGAACTCAGCCAAGATAGTGGGCTCCCTTATCCATCTATCCTTTGTTTCTAAATAAAGCCTTGTTGTTTTACACCTTGCCTTCTTGTTCTATACTTTCGTTCTTTGACATTGTGGAACAAGCACACACACACATACGTGGCAAAATATATGACACTATATGACAACGAATTATATAGAGTTGATAACCACTTATTTTTTCCAGCTACACAAGTAGTGGGTAAAACTCATAAATTTTTAGAAATAAAAGAAAGTTTACAAATTTATTAGTATGATACAAAACTCTTTCATGTTTCTTAGTGATATGAAACAGAGTTGGTTTTTCTCTAGATGCTAAACCTTTATAAAGAATGGCTGTAAAAGTTAACAATATTAATAGACATCTATGTCTTTATGTGGAAATGTTACTGTTTAATTGACAGAAATGAAAATTGTCAACCGAAGTGAATTTATTGAATCACATAAATTATTCCACATGGATCGAGAGTTTTGTAGACAGTATAGCACTACGTACACAACCCATTCTCATTTGCCTTAGACAGACTCAAAGTCTTCTTCTTATTTCTTCTCAGTTTTAAGGAAGCTGTGAGTAAAAGCTGATTCATCACGAGGTCTTAAGAGTTCATCGGGTCTGCCACGCTTTCTCTCATTTTAAGCAGGAGTGCTTGTCATTTTGCCAGACCTAATATATCCAGTAGATTGATAGTCATGCCCTGAACATACGTCTGCTAAAGTGTAATTGCTTATAAAAATAGGAACATTTATAAGTTATACCATAAAAGGAACATTTCTATAAAAAGTGATTCCTAAAAGCTTAGCAGTTGGCATCTGAGTAATTCAATCGGAGGATATCAGAACAGACTTTGCAAACTTGGAGATTTCATTTAACAAAGCTTACAGTATAATAGACTTGTTAAGTTCTCTTCTACTATATTTATTACTATTGTATTATAAAGATCAAGTGGTACCATTTACTTTTAAATCCAAATCAGAGATACCAGCTGAAGTTTTGATATGCATTTGTAGAGTTTTGTGCTATCCCTACTTTTTAGGTGGTATGTAGGAAAGTCATTCTTAACTATACACTGTCTTATACTTAGTAAGTAAATAATATTAACCCTTGAAGTAAATAACAAAGCTTTTTTCTTTAAACAGGAATCAAAGCTAACATTTCAGTATTTGTCTAACAACTGTACATTTGTCTTAAAATATTTAGATTTATCCATCTTCTTTGAATTTTGTTGATATAAAAAGATTAAAATGTTGATTTTAGACTTTTACAAAATGTTGCACGATGTCACAAAGTAAATGCTTTCATAAACTAAATAACAAATTTAATTAAATCCCTCAAATTCAGACAATATAAATTATAATTTGTGATTATATAGAGTTACAAATAATCAATATTTTCTATAACACTATGCTAAATATTACATTTCATATTGGTTTTCTATAATCTAAAATTTCTATGACCTTTAAAAAATGGCGATTCTAATAACCTTGTTATTTTGCTATTTTCTAGCAAAAGTTATTAATCGTCTTTATAAATGTATCTTTCACAAAGTAAAATTATTTCCAGTTAGACAAAATTTGTAAACATCAGCGCACCTAAATACTGCAGTTGGTAATAATAAATAGACACCTAGGATTTTATGTAAAAATAAGATTTTTTTCCCCAAATCTTTATTTTTGTTTTTATTATCTGACAATTTTGGAGCCTATATAAATTCTGCTGAAAAGCAATTGTGTAGTCAAAAATTATGAAAATCCCAGCACAGTAAGAAAAACAAAAAGTTTAGAAAAACAATCAAATCTGGTTGTGTATAGACAATAACACTGTGACCGTCAGGTTAGAAAAGCCCCTCTGTCAGAGATCCTTGCTGTCAACTGCTTTATCTGAATCTGAAAGAATCATTGATCATGGAATTCTGAGGACATGCAAGAATAAAGTTGTGTAATAAACTAGATATTTTCTACATATGAGAACAGGTTAGTTAAAATGAGTATGAGAAGTTGTTTATAGACAAACAAATATCATCGGAAGTGTGCTCACCTCAACTAAAGACAGGTCAGATTTAGAATTATAGACTAAGGTACTTCCAGAAAAAAAAATCAAAATTACTTTCAGATATATAGACAAAATAGAGGATTGGGAAGAAGAGTATGTGTGCTCTTTATTTTATGACTTTTCTCATGAAATTTAGCATAATGAGATATCTTGTCTTGTGAATCTGTGCCTTACTGAACATTAATTCTCAAATATGTTAGATTTTTTAATATTAGTATGATGATATTCTAAACTTTAAAAAAGACTATTTTTTTTTAAATAGACCATTTGTGATACATTTAGCAAAGGACTTTGAACAGAAAGCCTAGGTTTACAATAAATAATGAAATTTTTTATATAACTTGGATATTACATTGCTTCTTTTTGTCTCTTTGCTTTCAAAGTACCAGGACTTTATTTAGAAAACAAGGAGAGACTGAAAAGACAGACTCTCTGGGAGGGGTGGGTCCTGACTGCGTTGCCTCCCTAGGAGGATACAAATTCCTCAGCTCTCCATACCAACGCCAGCCATATCATTTACAGTCAATCATGTACTTACTTATTTTTTGATTAAATATATCTTCATGCTTTCTGCTTAGAATTTTACTTAATTACAATCGTTCATATGGCTTCTTGTTAAATGAAAATGATGGCTTGGATTTTACTTATTTTTTATGAAAGAAAATAAGACTTAATTGTCAATATTATCTGGCGTTGAAAGTACTGGCAACACTTAAAGCTTATTTTATTTTGCACCAAAAAAAAAAAGAGCATATGTGGGTAAACTTATTCATTTTGGTACTTGGAAATTATGGGCAGAACAAATTTACCAATAGGTGTAGTGCAATACTGTGTAGATAAAAAATTTCAAGTTGGGTGAGTGTGTTTATTGGTTGTTGCTGAGTTTTTAGATAGGATCTTTTTATGGCTCAATTTCAGCACGATCTCATAATTCTAATGCATAGCCTCACAATTCTGAGGTTACATGAATAGCCACCTAGGGTTTTGATATTTAAAAATACCTTATGTGATTAATATTGTGTGGTAATATCAGGAAATGCATATTTTAAAACTTTCTTACAAATATCCCCTGGCTAAATACTAAAAAATCTTAAATTGGTAATTAATAATTTCTAAGAAAAAATTTAAAATAAGGATTATTCATGAGTTTTTTTATTGTTTATCAACCTAACCAATTTTAGATTATTTTAATTTGGTATTATTTTGTATAAGGTTTCATAGATTATTCTGAAACTGGAAAAATATATGATTTTTGAAATATTCTATAATTTTTTAACCTTATTTGCTTTATAACCAGGTTATTGAAATAGAATGCTGCTCTGTTTATAAAAATACACGTGATATGTTGTACATCATTAAAACTTTTCTTAAGTAAATATATCATTAAAATGTTCACAATTTATTAATTATAACAAAATAATAACAAAAATGGATCAGAGTTTATCATATTTATTATAAGTATTTTAGTAATTGTGACTTCTTAGTTTATTTTATCTAGTGTTTTTATATTTGCAAAGAAATCTTAACTATTTTTCTTTAATATTTTTATGAAGTTGATATGGAATAACTTCAAACATCTAGTAAAATTTCTTGATAATGAATTTCAATTCTGTTTTGCTGCTAGGATTCTTTGCTCTCTTTAATTGGTTGATAAATGTATCACTCTTCTATTTTTTTAACTTTACACCAATCAGATTTAGTGAGAGTTCTTGTCAGTTGAATCTATGCATTACTTTATATTAATTCTTTAATACTACAATTTTTAACATTTTTGGTCTCTACTAAACTTAGCTAGAATAGACAGTGTCATAGAGAATTCTTGTCTTCAATGTTAAATCTTTTTTTCTATACATGAGTCAATAATCTGTTTGAGTTGCAGTTCTTAATTCAATAAAATATTTTTCAAAAATCTCCTTTTTTGTTCTATCTCCATTAGATATTTGATCACCAAAGTGCTGAAATAAAGCAACTTTACCTATTCTACATATTTCTTACATAAAAACAATCAAAATTCATCAATTTTTCATTCAGTAATGTATAAAACTTTTGATTTCTGAGCACTGCTGAAAACATATTACTCACATGACAGTTTGGTGATAATGTCGTTAGGAGAATGTGTAACTTTGAGATCTATAATATGCTAACATTACGTCTTTTGAGGAGTAGTAATTATATTTGTTTGATATAAATACCCGTCACTGTTAAACTTGACTGTTGTAAACAAGTGGACTTGTTCTCTTCATATGATGGTATTTATAGAATTAAAGGATTTTGTTTTCTATATTTAATAGATTACTATATCGTACTAATAGTTTCTTCTTGATTTTAAGTGTATTTTCTATTAAAATGAACTTAACTTTGAAAACTCCGGAAAATGAATAAAAATAATTTTAAAAAGGTAAATTTAATAAAGTGACAGATTTCTAAAAGTTCCATTTCCATTATTCTGAGTTTCTGCACAGTTTATTACATCCCAGCGAAGCTTGAACATGCACCAAGCATTGAAACCGAAGTGTTACTTTTAATGGAAACAATAGAACTTCAATTATATAGTACTTTCATACGTATCTCTGACATCTTGTCTAAAACTGCTTCAAATAACAAAAATAATGATTCATAGATAATAATTATCAGATGACTCAATTAGATGTGATGATAAATTCTAGCTTTCACAGTGCAATTAAACTTTCTATTTTAAAGACCAAAACAGAATCACTGTTCATTTTGTAAATTAGCTAAAAGTACCTTAAATTCAGAAGTCACCATAGATAAAAATTTAGAGTGTAAGGAAAAAGAACTTATTGGTATTGCATAACCTGACTATGGAAAATTGACCACTTCTGCAGCTAGAACTCATAAAGACATGAGAAGACAGACTGTTCTTTAAACACAGTCTTCAATAATCTAAACTACAGTGATTGATATTTAATTAATTTGGCATCATAGTATCTGATTTTAATTGTAACTTACTTATTAAAAATAAATGAATAATTACCATCTATGTGTATACTCCCACGATTTAATAATTTTTATCATTACAGATAAAAGACATCTTTCACCAAATTATATCAGTACAATAAAAATAAAATAGAAATTCCTGTCAAGCAAAGCATGACATTTTCATCTTGCATATCAATATTATTATAAAACAAACATGTTTATATTTTTAAACATCCTTATAGTTCTCTGAAATAATTTTCAAAATAATTATTCCTTCCAAATATTTTGAAATTTTAACATTTTTATGTACTAAACATAAATTATAATGGGAAAACTGCTAATATATTGAGGCTATATCAGCATTTTAAATGTTTTCTGACATACTTCAAATTTTATAAAATTACTTTTTACCGAATTAAAATAATTTCTCTTGCATCTGCACTTTGAAAGATGATACGTGAAAGAGTGTGAGATGTCTGATCACTTGAGCATTTGATTTAAATGAAAGGACAAAATGTATTTTAAGCTTTTTAAATACTTGCTATCTGGAAAATTCCCGAGTGCTGTGATTACAGGTGTGCAACTAACTCTCGGTTTATGTGATCGTAGGAAATTGAATTCAGGGCCTTGGGCTGGCTGTGGCAAATGCTTTAACTGCTGAGCTAGACCATCAGGCCTTCCTTTCCTAGTCTCTCCTGTGGGAGAAATATTCTTATCTCTCCTAAGCTGTCCATTGTAAAATTTGCCACATTCAGTAGCACTTTTTCTGGAAAGCTAGCCAGGAAAACACAGAAAACTGTCACTAAAATGAGCAACAAAAATTAACCACAATATAAGGAGAATTTGTGTGTGGATTGCTAATAAAAGCAAAAGAACCTTGTAATTAGAAACATCATATAAGCATATTAAATAGAAGATAATTTTGAAGTATCCTCAAAGTAGTAGGTGCATAAAATAACGTTTGCCATTGTTATCATATGATTCAAGCGATAATCACCAATTCAGCTGCCCTAAACCAGTTCCTAAGCCTACTTCTCACCACCCCCTCATTGTCAAACTTGTTAAAACTCCCAAAACCTAACACCAAAAGTCTAATCATAATCCAAAATTAAACTTAAATTGTAACACTGATGCAAACACAAAAACGTTAAGTAACCCACCACTACCTGTATCTTCTCACTGTAACCCTTTATCAGAAGGACTAACTTTTCACCCGTAAGGCTAACTGTAAATAAAATGGAATGGCAGACTCTCAATTGGCTTAAGAACTCTGGTAGTCCAGAAACCACAGTCTGTAAACTAACCATGTTCTGGTCACTTGAACTAAGATGTTCCAGGTATTAAGATGTCCTTTATCCATTTTTACATTTCCTGTGATTCTAGCCACAAAGAAATGATGGTTGACCTTCTCACATCATGGTTCATTTATCTCACCAGAGCTTTCTGGCAAATTTTCAGGAGCAGCCTACATGTAAAAGAATGGCGCTTTTGATTCTTTTGTTTGAGATATTCCAGGCCATGCCAGGGAGATTTCCTGGACCAACGCACAAGAGAGTCTTAGGTTAATATCCATGAAAATTGTAGATAGGATGCCTCTGAGAATAATAATAATGTGCCAATTCTAGGAAAATCTCATCAAGGTAGAGTCCAAATTTGTGTTTAGTTGTTATTTCTGTGATGCAATGGTGAACATGTTTAAATCAATAATGATTACATTATAGGACAAAAATTGAAATAATAACTTGTTATAACTTGAACCAATTAAATGAGAAAATTACACACTGTATGTTATATATCACTGATTAAAGTAATTGCAAAAGATAAGAATGAATACTAAGTTCATGACTATGTGTTCAAATGCTTAATAAATTATAGTGTCTAAACTATTCAATACAATGATCTACAGATATGATTCAATGGGTATCAAAACTCTAACAGTGTTTTTTACTCAATTTAGAAAACTCTAACAGTACGTGTTGTATCAAAATTACCCAACCTAAACTAAAAATTTAAGAACACAGTGGGTTGGCCCTGCATAACTTATGAAGACCATGTTTCAAATAAAATACATAAACATGATCTTGTGAAAAATAATATTTTCCACATTTTATCTTTTTATAATCTTCCACAGATCTTGATTTTTCCCAAAATCAGACATGGTACAACAAAGTAAAGGTATAGAAATTCCAAAGAAATTCACTAACATGCATTTGAGAGAAATTTTTTTTGGCAAAATCCCAACAACGCACCATGGGAAAAGGCTGGTGACGGAAGTGCATAGTTGTGTACAGAGAAAAACATAGAACTTAAAACAGAAAACAAAGTGAAACAGGGGGGTAATGCTAGAAGGGGGGGAGGGGTTGATTGGGGAGAGACGAAAGGAGAGTGGGAAAGTCCTTGTCACCTTGACAAGATACGTAGGTGCACAAAATGCTCAACTTCATTGTAAACCTTAAATTTTGTGCTTGTGCATATCAATAAAATGGGGGGGGGGGAGCTTTCTCAGAAACAATCCAAAGATTAACTCAATTCACAACTCAAACCTCAAATCTGAATCTGGAGTACTATTAAAGAAAACTGGAGAAAGGCTCCACAACATGGACCTGAGCATGGACTTTTAATGTTACTCCAAAAACGGGACAAATGTGACCTATCCAACTAAAATCTCATGGACATCAAGAAGACTATTAGAGTCAGAAACCACATAGAACTGGCCAGAAGAGTGTCAACCCTCAGTCTGCTAAAAGATTGTATCCAAAAGATTCAGGGGACTCAAGCCTCTCTATGTCATCAAACAAATTTCTTTAAAAATGGCCTAAAATTTCAATAAAAATGTCCGAGGTAAGGGTATACAAATGTTGATTGGGCTGCACCTAAGTCATCCATCTGAATGTGTTCAAACATCATTGCTTCATAGAAATAAAACTCCACTGGCTCATGCGAGAGAGTCGTAACTGTTTTTCAGTTTACTTTGACTGTATGCACTTTATAATGCCTAGATGTGTATTATATTTGAATTTCTGTCTAATATGCTTCTGATTTCTGGCGTTGTCATCGGATGCTAGATGCCTCATGAAATTTGGAAGAATTTTCTTCTCTTACAATTTGGAATAGTTTGAAGAGTACATGAAATTACGGACTCAAGGTGCAGCTCCCAGAACCACTAGTCTTAGGTGCTAGAGGGGCATCTTTCCAAACCCCACCATGTCCCATCTGTGTGATAAGGAGTGCTCATTCAACTCCCTAATAGACATGAACAGACTAGGCGGGATAATCTCAGGTGAGAGGTGCTCAGAGGGCCTGAGTGACCTCACTTGTCCTTTCTGATGTCACTCACTGACATCCTACCAAAGCTCTTGTAATCTGTGCACTCTGTTCCCTTTGATATTTGGGCCAGGTATATTGTGGTTCCATGCTCCTGAGCAAAACAGAAAAGAAAACATAATTCTTATCAGTTTAGAGGTGAGGCTTTAGGAATGCCATTGGGTCACGGGGTTGCTGCACACACCGTGGATGGATCAATTGATAAATTCATCCCTAAAGTGCTGTAAGGAGGTGGGGGTTTATATTAAAGTAGTGCATCACTAGGGCTGTGCCTCGGGAGAACGCGTCTCTCTTCTTATATCGTCCCTCTGGTCTCTGTGTCCTATGTACCATGAGGCAAAGGCAGTTCTCTTCCTCCACCATGATGTGTTTGCCTTGAGCCAGCAAACCATAAACTGAGTCCTTCAAAACATGAGCCAAGATAAACCTCTTCTCTTCTAATTGGTGGAAGAAACTACTGTGTCTCAAACCTGAAAAACGAGGAATGGGGCCACTACTGCGACTGAAGCTAATGCCGTGGTTTAGAAGCCGTTTAAACTAGATCGTGAGCACACTTTGGAAAAGTTGGGAGATGTTGGCTAGAGCAACTTGAGATGTAAGCAGAGCTTCACCAGGGATTCCAGTCAGAGCTCAGAAGACCAGAATAAGCACGGCCGTGGCCAGGCTCAGAGACTTCAGTTACGACTGAAGTCATACGCACCCTTCAAAAATGAGCTGAAAGATTCTTCTCTGCCTATTTTATTCAAGGTTTTTAAAATCATAATGGATATTAAAAGTTCTTGAAAGATTTGTAAATATTTCTTGGAATAATCATGTTATTTTTATCATTGGTTCTATTTATGCAATGTAATATATTTGTTTATTTACATATGTTGAACCATCCTTGCATCTCTGAGATGACACCAACTTGCTTATGTCGTATCATTTTTTTTTTCCGTGCGTTGCTCAAATCTGTTTCAAGGAAATGTATGTAGAATTTTCACATGCATATTTCTCAAGAATGTTTTTGGTTTGTAATTTTCTGTTGATTATTTATCTGGTTTTGAGTTATGGAGGCATGTACCTTCTAAAGGAATTTAAATGCATTCTCTATTTACTGAAAATGTAGAGAAGAATCGGTATTGATTTTTCTTTAAAGATATCATAACATGCAGCAATAGTTTCGTCCTCTTAGGCTTTATTTACTTATTTATTTGATCTCACTTTGTAGTTCTGAGCTCACTATGCTAAGTTTGAACTCATGGAAAATCTTTTGCCTCTGCTTCCTGAGTACTGATGTTACAGATGTGAACCACATACCTGGCTTATGTGATTAAATTTAGAAATTAAATTTAGGGATGTGTGTTTGCCAGGCAAGTGTTCTGACTCTGGGTTATGCCTTGTTTTTGTTGGTCAACCTATAATTTCTTCAGTCTCAATAATTTTAATTGGTGATTAGATTCTTGTTTGAATTTAGTTCAATTTTAGTAGATCATACATATCTAAATATATATCCATTGTTTCTAGATTCCCAATTTACTGAAATATATTTTTTACAAAATTTCTTATAATTCTGTCAATTTCATTGATGTACTTTTTAATATTGTCACTTTCATATTTAAGTTTATTAATTTGAATCTCTTTCCTTTTTGTTAGCTTGACTAAGGCTTTATCACACTTTTTTATCTTTAAAAAGAACCGTATCAATTCTTTATATTGTTCTTTTTGTTTGTATTTCAATAATTTTAGCTTTGATTTTCATTACTTGTTATTTTTATTTTTAAACACTTTTTTGTTGGTTTATTGGGTTTGATATTTAATTTATTTTCTGTTTCCTGAAAATGCATGATTAGATTATTTTAAATTATTTTTATTTTTTTTCAAAAAATTTCAGGTTTCTTCATATTCAAAATGTTTGAGTATACATATGCTTACTCGTGGCATACGTTTACATGGAAGTATATGTTGACACACACAGGCATATTGGGCCCATTTGATTGTATGGTATTATTTTTCAATGCAGCAAAATATGTTACTTATTTTTATACTTTATATGAACTTTTACTTATAATAACAATCTATACATTTGGGAAATTCAGAAGTGAAGCAGAAATATGTAAATTGTTTTAAACAGTGCCATCTTATTAAAACAAAAAAAATAAATTTAATGGTGATGGGAAGAAGTCATTCGAGAAAGGAATGTCCAATTCAAATATAAGATCACATACTTCTAAGGAGCAGGATCTTCAGCAGTGTTGGTAATCGAGCACTTAAGTAAAGGTACTGGTTTTGGATGCTGCAGTGACTAATATACATAGTGGACACAAATTCAGATACTACATCTAGAAGAGTAATAAGATTTTTAATAGATTTAAAAACAAAAGCAATGTTCATGACATCTTTTCTTGTTTGTAAATATAGGTTCAGTGTTTTAATTGGTGCTTCTCTTTTCACAGTGTTAATTTCTTTTGCTGCACAGGATCTTTTTAATTTAACATAATCTCATTTATTGACAATGGGGATAATTTCTTTTGCTTTTGGTGTCTCATTAAGAAAGTCTTTGCCTATACCTATGTCTTTTATATATTTGCCTAGCTTGTTTCTTGAAGGTTCAGTGTGTCACTTTTAATATCTAGGTCATTGATCCACTTTAATTTTGACTTTGGTGCATGATGACAGGTGTGTGTTTGAATTCATTCTTCTTGCTCCCATATTATGCTAACTAAACACTTTTCTAGTCCCTATTCCTCACCTCTGTTTTTTTACTCAATTTAATATTTTACAGAGAATAGCATATTTAGCTTTATAATTTCAATAATTAAAGAAAACACAGAGTACCAATTTCTACACAGTCTGTACAAACATTTTAGAATATTGTTTGAAGAATTTCATGCAGTGTGTTCAGGATATATAAAAGGAATCGACAGAGTAGTTTTTTATATTAGTAGGTTTTGAGGATAGATCATGTGTATGACTTGAATAAATAAAGATATGATTTTAAAGTAAATTTTGTGTTTGCAAATACAAAGAGATAGCTTGATGACATCAATCAGTATATATACGCATTTGTTAGAATTTCTAGCTTTAAAGTGAAATTAATGATATAAAGCAACTGTGATATCTAGAACATGTTAACTTAAGGTTTCACTGACCCAAACAAAATTACATTATTTTAGATGTAAAATGTTCATTTAAGTACATTAAATATATACTATATATATATTATATATCTTTGTCTCAATATTATTTTTATGTTAACTGAATAGGATCAAATACTGTACCACTTTAAGTACTTTTTATGACTTTGTACACAAAAAACTTAAAAGAAAATACTATATTAATTCAAAACATGTAAATATAATTTATTATTTAAGTTATATTTTAAAATTTAATTCAAATATGGAGTTAACTTTTTCAAAGCACAGATTCATTTTTCATGTTTATACTGGACTTTTGATGTTTCTAAATTATATTTCATAGTAATTAAACTGAAGAGCTATAGTCTCATAATTAAATATAATAGCCAAACAAATATACAAAATGCTTCAAGGCTTGGAGAGAAACAGGATTAGTGTTTTTAATAACCATGAGTTTCCACTAACACATCATAATGAGTTTCTTTCATGGATTGTTGGAAACTGCGCCTGTAGAAAATATTTTAAACAGGAGGGTAGAAAATTTGCTTTCTGTAGCAACACATTCTTTTGCATTAGTTGTGTCTTCCTTTACTATTTAAAAAATAAATTTGCCATCATTATTTTGTCATGGAACAGATGATCAATATGTATAAACAATGTCTAGAAATAATTTGAGACATACTTGAGGCATATTTCACACATCATTCCCAAAACTTTCACTCTTACCTACTCCCTTATCCTCCACTTCAAGGTTCTATGAGACGTACTATCTTTTCATGCTATCTAATCAATTAATTCATCGTAATTTAATAATGCTCTCATTAAACTACAATATAATATTTCCAAATTCAGTTATTTTCTTATTTGGTACTGTCTCTGTTTTTTGGATGAAGGCCACTTTTTCTATTGGCAGAAATTTCGTATTTTTTCTCCAAAATTTCTGAGCATGAAATAAAGTCACTGTTTCTTTCATGGGAATGAATATAAATGTTCTAGCATGACAAAGTAGCTTTCTACCTAAAAGATCACCTTTGATCTTTCTCAGAGACTTTTGGAATAATTGTATCTAAAATTATTTTTTAAAAGCTTCAGATTGTTCTCTACTTTTGTTAATAAATCATAGGCATCCTTAATCCAAAGACGCTTTTACATATTATGCAAAATTTTATTTCTGAAAAAGAATTGGAAACAAACATTCTGATCAGACAATATCTTCTTAAGGTTTTGAAAACCAATTATCAGTTGATAGAGTCAGTTGCAAATTATGTTTTATCAATTGCCTCTATAATGTGTAAAATGGTAGTAAGTTCTTAGATAAATTCGATGCAATTAATGAAGACTGCTTGATTATGAAAAAAAGCCAGTATTCCAAATTTATATTTTTAACTTTCATAAACTCTCCTAGAACATGCAAAAAAACCATAAGCCATTGTCAAAGGATACAGTTGTATTTACAAATCATATCTGAAATTGTCAAGCAGTAGAAATGACAATCTAAAGTCCAAATTATTTAATAAAGTAATTTTACTAGTAATTTATAAATATACAGATATTCAATAAGTGACACAGAACTGATATATATATATATATATATATATATATATATATATATATATATATATATGTGTGTGTGTGTGTGTGTGTGTGTGTGTGTGTGTGTGTGATCTATATTAGTATTTCTTTTCATGGTACTAAATATTGTATTTAGAATTTGAAATGCACTCTCAGAGTACTTAGCACAACATATGCTATTCTTGTCAAAACTTTCGTCATGTGTGTAATTTTAAGAAAAAAATATGACTCGACCAAAATAGAGTATACTTAAAATGTTTATATAAGCCCATTTTCTCTATTCAACATTTTTTAAAAAGTTACCTCCTGCCCTAAAATTCTTGTGTCATATAATTAATTTTTAGATTGAAACAAAGGTTTCAAATTTTGATTAATTCTCCCTGATAAAGTACTTAAATAATTTTCATTTAGTCAAAACTCATCTTACTCAGTTAAGTACCTCCTGTAGAGAACAAACAAAATACGAAGCATTTTGATATTTTTCTATTTCCTAGGTAAATAATCCAGGGACTGGAGACGGCTCAGGTGTTAAAGTGCTTGCTTATCAGTCCTGGGACCTGGAGGCATGGTGGCATGTGGCACACCATAGAAAATAAGTGAATGAATAGAAAATAAAACCATCAATGGGACTGGCTAAAAAGAAAAATATATATATTTAAAATTATCCATTAATTGAAAAATCCCAGTCAACAAATTCTTAACAGATATTCTATAATTATTTGCATACATCCTTTACTGTCAGGAATTGATGGCAATAATAAAAATTTACAACTTTATACTTAAGCCCAAGTAATCCATTAAGAATGCTTTCAACAATCTTCATGACATCTTTAAAAAGCAGGAAATAAATTACCTCTTTTTTACCTATAAAAATACACATAGAAATGTATAGACTACTTGTTGTCACAAAAAATTAAGCTGCACTATAAGATTCAAGCAATCTATGTCCAAAGCCTTTGTATTTGATTTCTACACTTCAATATCTACTACTTTTTCAGCAATAGAATTTTTATGTTTAAAATTCATAGGTTTCCTGCTTCTATTCAATGCATTTTAACTGTCTGTATTTAACTCTTTTCATATGCATTCTTGTTTGAAAAAAAATGTGATGTTACTCTGCTAACTTTTATGCTATAGGTAAAATTTCATTATATCAATACTAATTAAAAGAAACTTTTATGAATTTTTTAAATCATGGCAATCCTCCTCTCTCAGTCTTCTGACTGCTGGAATTATAGGCATGCTCCACCGATATGCTCAGTTTATGTGCTTCTAGGAAATCGAACTCCAACCAGAGCACTGTTTCTCCAGCCCTTCTTGTGTAGCTAAATTAAAAATTTAAAAAGGTACAGACGTCTAGAGAAGAGAAAATGTTCATATATGTACAAGGAGTCTCAACTACATGCTATTTCAATGTGTTATTCTATTCACTGACAATAGTTGTTCTCTTTTTAATATATATAAAGAATTTATAATTTCAAAGAAATTTCTATAAATCATTTACTCTGATGCCAGCATGTTCAGCACACATAATTTAAGTTTCCCATCTAAAATTTGAGGTGCAAAACAATGTAAAAAATTAACAGCATTTAAATATTTTCTAGCAATAGCTATTGCAGGGATTATATTTGCATCTATGCAATTTTACATGAAGTGGGGAGAAGATAATGATGAGTAATAAAACCATGAATTGGAGTGAAAAAGATAATGAATTTGAAATCAATGTGGTCTTCATTTGTTTTGTTCAGTTTTGTTTTATTGGTGTTTGAAACAGAATTAAAGAATAGCAAGATAATTAAGACTATCCTCACTTACTTAGAATTTAAACAAATATTTCCACATATCTAAGTCAAAATATTGCAAAGGAAATTTCAAAATATTCATAAAAAATAATAAAACAAAAAACCCAAAATTTATCATATTTTATGAAAACAGTTTTCTTTTTTCCTCTTCTTTCTTTTGTTTAACGGAACAAGTCAAAGGTAAAACGAGTAGGTATTGCACTACAAGGTAGAAATATATGACAGGTCAGAGCTGGGAATTTGCTGTTAGAGTGTGGTGCTGCGTATCATGTACGTAGGAAAGGTCTGAGTGGACTAGGTGTCTTTCCTAAAAAGAGAGGATGTGATCAGGATTAGTTGGTTATCGGAACGCTCACGTACATTCATAAAGATAAAATACACGATGTAACCTTGTTGAAGAGTTCTATGGTTATATGTACACTGATCCTTCCAAAAGACTCATGTATCTGGATGCAATGGGAGAAACTGAAACTGTGTGCTGTTGGGAGCTGAGGCAAGGCTGAAATGAGCAGGTGTTTGGGGCCTCGTCTAGAAGGATTGTGTTAATGTGTTTAGACTGTGGGATAACCAGGGCAGAGCTTCCGGGCACTGTCACTGACTTGTGAGACAGGAAGGGAGGGAGGGGCATTCATCTTGGGTGTCCTGGGGAGGAAACCACCCGACAACCTGAACTACATAAAGGAACTTTGTTGTGGTTCCTCCCTGGAAAAGTGCTAGCCTTGCCTTAATCTCCAGAGTTCAACTCTTTGCCCCTTTCCTTGGCTCCTGTATCACTTGACTTTCTCTCCACATGGCTGTGAGAAGCCTCTCCAGCATCCGCCGTGTCTTCCCTGCATGGATGATGTTGGACCTTCTCAAACTGTTTGCTAAAATGTTGTACATGCTGCATTAAATTCTAAATGTCACAGGTTTCATCCTAACAATGAGTTCATAACTAACACAAAGAGTGTCAGAGCTAAAGAAGTAAAAGTTAATCTTCAAAACCATTTTTTTTGTTGTTTTTGGTGAATTTTGCATGAAAGTTAAATAACACCCTAAGCATCATACTATTAGAAAATTAGGGAGCTAGAATATATTTTGCATATACAGTAATTGGACATTAAGTGTAAATTAACATTAGAAACAGTGTCAAGGACTTTATTTTCAAAATGAAAATAAACTCCTTTAATGTTAAAACCAAAAATGAATATTTCAACATGAGTGTGGAAGAAAGCGATTTTTTTCTGCTAGAAATTTTTAGATATTTTTAAAAGAAGTGAAGATAGATAGTTGATTACTGAAGTGTCAATTGGCAAGTCTTCTAAATAAATTTATGGAATAAAACAATGTGATAGAAAAATTATAAAAACTGCTCTTTCAAAGTTTCTGGGTTTTTTTTGTGTTTCTAAAGATGGAGACTATAGGTAGATGACTTTCGTTTAACACAATGCATTAATCACCCTTTGGTATTATTAGAGTAAAGGCATTATCTGCACTGAAAAGTTTAAGATAAAAGGAATTAGGACTGCTTTGCATATAACAATAAAATGTTACCTTAGGTGAGTGCAAATTATTAGAACTTTGCACAATAGTTGGACTTTATGTAGTTTCTGAAATGTTTTATTTTCTTTTATAATTTTTATTTATTTTGGACATCCTGAGATTCAAGGAAGTACATATGTTGAATCTTGATGAAGAAAAATAAAGAAACTAAATGATGCTAAAATGTATAATAATGTATTTCTCTTTGCTTTCTTTATTGTTACAGACTTGTATTTCCTTCTTCTACTCTTATTGTACTTCATATTTTAATTCTTCTATATTTTATAAACCATTGATTAAACAATATCTTTATGAATTACTTTTGAGAGGTTATTTTTGGTGATCTGACCTTCCATTTCAAGGCCCAAAAGACCAAATGAAAAAGAAATACCTGGTGTGAATTGTCACAAAATCAAACAAACTTTGAGAGAACAAGGAAATCCTGAAATGAATCAGTTTTGTTCTGAAAACAATAGATTCATAGGAACAAATCTCATGGGAAAGGAACCAGGCAACCTGAGACAGTGTCATAATAAATTATTCTCTGCTTTAATTTCTGGGAGAAAAGATTCTGACTCCAGTCATTCCAGTATTAGTTAATGTTTCCTTTTTACATCTTCTAAAAACCAACTCTTCCAACTTGCTGAATTGGGCAATCATTTGATTTCGTAGGCGTGAAAGTTCTCCTGATTATACAGCTCAAGTAAATATGAATCACATCATTCCGTTGCTCTAACAGTTTACGCCTGTCTTAGTCCAGTCGTGTTCAATAAAAAGAACAGCAAAAAATAGAAGGGTGCCATCCAACTCAGATTACTGTACTTTAAAATTTGAATATTTTGAAGAGACATTATATTCCTGGGTCTAAAATGTGTATTATTAAAAAACAATGAAAGTCTTCCTCCCAGGGAATACCAAGCAAAAAAATTCTGGCTCTCCAGTATATCAACATGGACCTTTTCAAGCGTAAAGAAAATTGAGCCTCCTTTTTTTTTTTAAACATTTTACAGTTAAAAAAATTTTGCTCACAGTATCTCATCCCCTACTTTTATGATTCAATCTGAGACATGTCTTAGAGTACAGCACTCTACAATAGTGTGAAAAACTTAATTGTGTTTGTGCATAGAGGTTATTTTTATAGTAATCAATGTTGAGACAATCTCTTCACAATCTATTTAAAGGATATGTTGTAATACCTCATACTATAGACATATCTGTACATAAACCTACTAATATATTGATTAGACAATCACTTGAAAGAATAATTGTTGGATCAGAATTTATCTGAAACATTGCTATTATTTTTCCTACATGGTTCACCTTAGCTTAAAATTCCAGTGATCATCATCTAGGAGTTACTGCTTTCAACTGTATGCAGGGCAAAGTGTTTTCTGAAGTAGCTAGGTTTACAATTAGAATCATTATATATACATATATAACAATGTGTGTACTAACCACGAATTGATGTCACTGAGTCCTATTATTAAATTTACCTCATTTAAGAAATTCTGTAATGACTGGACAAAACCAAGAAAATATATTTACTTTATTTACAGAAAAAAACTGTTTTCTAAGAATATTATTTCCTAAAACTACAATTCATATATTTGTATTTCAAAAAACAATCTTACAAGAAAAATTAAAACCAATACTCAAACTATATTAAAGTTCAAACCTAAATTGGTATTAAATTGAAATATAGATTTGGAGACAAATCATGCCAAAAAAATATCTGAAGGTTGTATTTGAAACACAGATCCCTAGCAAATAATGTAGTTTAAAAATTATTAGTATTAAATTGTTTTTTTTAATGAGTTCAAATCTTAGTGTACTTCCCGTATTGACAGAAAGTTAAAGCCCTGTTAATACAGTACTGGCTGAATGGGAATAACCCTAATGTACTTATGATTTAATCAGGCAATATTTATGACAGTATTAAAATCTATAAGAGATTGTAGCATGTATGTATTAAAAGAGAATTAAGGCTATACATGCAGATTTTCAGGGGAAAATCTGGTCATGCTGCTTTAAAACTATGATGTTGATACTGCATCATTTTGGATATTGTTCCTTATGTGCTTGCCTACAAATTCAGGACGTTGACAGTGCCCGTATGTAAAAATATGTTTAAGAATAAAAGTAATCATATGCAAAAGAAGTCACTCAGCTATCTGAAAGTTTGAAGCAGGACCTTGGGAGATTGGAGGCCACCCTGGCCAGCTTTACAAGTCTCAAAAGAAAAAAAAAAAGTCAAAAAGAAATAAATGACAGATATAAGCCTATAACACTATTTTCTTGCAGCTAATATATGTTATTTGTCTTAATAAGTTCTTGAACTTTATAAAAGAAACTAAGTAGAATGTGAAATACTAACATATACAAATCAATTAGAAAAAATATTATTCACAAATAAACTATCATATTTTAGAGATATTTCCTTGTTTTTAACATACAAATGAAGACCATTGACTTTTGTTTTATTAAGTTGCACTAATATCTCACCATTTACTGTTTAAGTACCAGATATATTTACCATAAGACATAATAAGACATCAATAAGACATGATAAGACATCAATGTGGTAAATATTGTTAACTTTGACTTTGGCATTTCAACAATAGAAATTATCATCTTAGGTCCAGCGGTGCCATTATAACTGAGTGCACATCTGGGGAGAGCAAGTATATGAATATCAATGATAACATTGTCTGGAAGAGAACTATATTCAAAGCTTTCAAATTGGATAGGACATATTTCTGTTTAAACTCTTACCTGAAGTTTTGTCAAGTCCACAAGCTTTACTTTGCTTGCCCGGTTGTTCAAATATCAATTAAGTTTGTTTCTTGTAGTTGGCTGGTGATACTATTTGTACTTATTCTCATTCTGTTCTTGAATGATTTTCTACTAACAATAATAGCAACAAAAAAAGTTTTATTGGAAGCTGCAGGCCTAGTCGGTCATTTCATATAATTCAATTTGTTTGAAAGATCTTTCTTTAAAATGGTTTTTAGTGAGCTTTTTAGAGTGACAATCGCAGGTTGTTTCCTCTACAAAATCTCTGAATAAAATGGCCTCAAGCATGCTCCAAGAACAAGCTGCTTTTTGGCATAAACCATTTGACATTCATCCTACCTCCTGAAACTTGATTCATGTGGACTGTGACATCTCACTGAATTTAGCCAGAAGCTAGAAATTTTGCCTACAAGCATTTTTAAAAATACCTCTCATGGACCTAGTTTTTCTTATTATTATTCTTTTTTTTTTTCATTGACCTTCAGCTTCTCTAGAAGTCTTGTAGACTTTCTACGACTGAGACATGTAACAGTCACATAGTAACGCACTATTTAAAATGTTTTGTGTTTGAGTAATGCAGATTACAAATGATACACATAGAAAAACACTGTATCACATATGTTTTCTCTTATACAATATATTCAGCCTCTATTTGTAATATTAAAGAATATCTTGCATTTCTTCAGGAAGAGATTGCATTCAAATTTTTGAAAGTAAACAAATTACTTCAGCTACCAAATTGAAAAGAATGAATTCTCTGCCCTATAGAAAATGGGTGGGTATGTTGTTTTCAGTGTGTTATAGGTAAGTTTTCATTTCAAATATTGCAAATTTAGCAATTTCTTGTTTTAATGTTGTTATTCCCTAAAATATAAAAAGTCCTGTAGTATGTACAATATGAAATATATTTAGAAAAAATTAAGATAAAATAAAATTATATTTAAGTTTTAAATAGTTGAATAATCATCTATATAAATGAAAGTTCAAAGTACTATGAACTGATGTAAATCTGTGCTATCTTTATCTGTTGCCCTTTAGAAAATATTGGTATATTTATATATTTTCATTATTTTATGATTATTTTTGTTATAAGTTATAAGATTATATGTAGCTTTATAATATATTTAGGCTCTTAATTTGCAACATATTACTAGAAATATCAGAGATAAAGTGGCATTAACAAATATAATTTATATCAGACTATATTTTAGAGGCATGATAATCTGTGTTGTTTATTCTAAATTTTCTGGAAAAGCATGCCTGACAATTGTTATTTCTGGTAAATAATTGCCTGAAACAGCACAGAATCTGATCTGAGATAGGTAAAGCAGCTGTTTTAGCTGCACAGAAACTGTTGCCAAATAGAAATTGTGTCCCTAAGGCATGGGCTGAGTTACAGCTTTAAAAAATTAAATTAGCCCTGCACACATTTGGCTCCCCTGTCACCTGGCTTCCTCGCACCATGGCCCTCCACCACGGCTTCCTATTTGTTTGGCCCAAACTCTTCTGTAGTTTATTGACAGCAGCATGATAAATCATCGTTTCCACTGGGCATCATACCTGCTCACATGGTCTCAGTTCCTGAAAGGGGGCCAATACCCATGCCTTCTCATGCAGGATTGCGAAATTGCTCTTTCCAAAGCCTGGAAATTGATCCTCTATTCAACAAACGATTCTGAAGCTGGAGTGGAACTTTCTATGACTTGTAACTCTACCCTCAAAGGACAATAGTCCTGAGTCTTCAGTGGCAGTCTGTAGTCTTTGGATGACTCTCAGATATTTAGGCAAAGTTACTACAGGGAAGAGAAGATAAATGTAACTAATCAATGGGAGAGAACTTCTGACTTTCATTTTTAAAAATATCATTCCTGAGCAGCCTTTAAATTTCTTAGGTTTCCTTACCAAGTCTTTAATGGAGACAATAGAAATCATTCTTAGTATGTGAAACGATATGAAGGAATCCTATTTGATTTGTATTTGGACCATGAATTTGTTTCATCTATGAGAAAACAAAAATAATATCACATTTTTAAATTAAGTGTAATCTACGTAGCTTACTTTAGGCTACTGCCAAGTAAGAATTTAATTTTCCATGTGCCTTTAATATATGGGTGTCTGAAGATGTATTTCATGAATTCTATGAGACAACATTATCAACGTGATTAAATTAAATTCACTACTGTGATTTGGGGAGGGATATCATTAAGCTATGAGAAACATTCGTCAGAAATTAATAAATGCAAAAGCAGGAAGTGAATAATGCTGTGTTTCTAAACTGGTGTTACTGAAAACCTGTGTCGCTATTGTTCTAATTGTTGCATGACAAAATAACTTACTCTTAAAAATATTTTTTTTTATTTTTTATCCAACTAAACACTACCTACTTTGCATTTAAATTATGGATTTAATATTTAACTTGATTATTAAAAATATGATTTGTCTCTTACTTCTATCTAACAAGGCTACATAAGAATTTCATGCTCAGATGATATCAGCTGCATTGTTTCAAAATAATTTTCTACTTCATTCTTATTGATTCAGCAATGAAAATAATAAATGTCAAAGACAAATTTATATTTCACAAAAGCATATATCCGACAAATATACTTAACTTTTTACAGAATATTTTAATGGGAAGAAATCAAATAAAATGGGTAACTTGTACAGTCCCTTTCATATAATTTTATGCCTCCAAGTATTACACCGGCTAATGATGATATCCAACAGACAACATTTGTAGAGTGCATGATTTGCTGTTTCTTGAATAGTTTGATCTGTTTTTTCAGTCCTGTCACTAACACAGTAAATCAGTGCTACATGACACTTTTTCCAGTACATCTAACAAGTCTTACTTTGTCTGGATTCCGAGGGAAGCTTATGCTAGATGAGTCTTTCAGACTGATTCATTTCTAGTATTTATTTCCAAAAGTCTAGAATAGGGTGGCAGTATTTCAAGACATTTAGCCCTCAAAGGGTAATTTGCTAGGGTTTTTATTTTCAACTTTAAATATTATATTAAATAAATATTACTAATTTTAAGTTATAAAGGACTTATAAAACCAAAAGTTAAGGATTTGCTTTTTTCTGAAATTGCTTTTTCTCAGTTTGATAAATAATGACAATTTTCCTGTACTATATTATTTTTTTTGTAATCTGCATGTAAAACATTATGACATATTTTTCATTATATATTGTATAATGTTTACATTGAAGTTGAGTATTTTGTGAAGATACATATTTTGTCAAAATTACAAATCCTTCCTCTCACCCTTTCCAACCACCCGACCTACTCCTTCCCCACTAATGAGTCAGATGCATTGTAACATAATTATATGCCATCAAAAATTATATTAAAAATGAAATGCATTTCTACATCATTTACTTTTCATTTTGCAATGCAAAAGAGAACTCTGAGCTATACATTTGTGAATATTGTATATATTTCTTTAACTTTAAAAAATTATTTTTGGCATATTATATGCCATTAATGTATTTATTGTGATTTAATAATGACATAGATAACTCTAGATCTATAATTTTATTAAGATTTTTTTCTAAGTAAAATCCAAATACAAAAAAATTATTTGAATACTATATGCAATTAGTATTTCATTCTCATTTCTAAATATATTTATTTTAGGGATCATCTCAATTACAGTGACATTGTTTTTGGAAAATATGCATCACATGTTAGGATAACAGGGTACTTATATTGTTCAAATGTTTTGTGCCTCGTGCTGATCTGGAAACAATAGAATTTCTTTCATGATAATCTCTCACAGTATCCAATCAATTTATTGATTTTGCTGTACCCTTTAAAAAGCTTTGTTTAGAACATAAAAATATAAGATCATTGATATTTGCTGAATGCCTAACCTGGGGTAGTCCTAGCATTATGTATTCTAAATACCAACTTCAAAGTATTGCTGTGGAGAAGTATTACTTTTGTTAGACAAATTAGGAAATGGAAAAACCAGAAGTTGGAATCACTTTCTCATGCAGATTTATACAGATAAAAATAGAGAAATGTGATTTGATGATATTTATAATAATTATTGTGCAAGGGTCTCACTCTATAGATATTTATTCTATTAAACTCCAAACTTCTTTCCCCTGGATACTGTTATGTTTAGAAGTCAGACTTGCTGATTTTCATTTATTTTCATCATTAATTCAAAGCTTTAATACGATGAATTTAAACCCAATATTGAAATACCAATCCTTTCAAGTAGATGAAAGTCATTTTCTAGAAGAAGTGCTCACAACGAACTTGATTATTCTGTGCACATATATATCACAGCAATATTACGATCCCTTCCCCTCCTCTTTTTTGATCCTCTGGTCCCCTTCCCATCCTCAGGATCTCCCATTATAACACACATTTGGTTTTATAGACTGTCTCGATACAGGGTCTCACTCTATAATCCAAGTGGATCCCGAGTTCACTTGAACTGTCAACAGTCTTCCTGCCACAGGTTTTTAAATGCAAGAACTATAAACGTGCACAACCACATGTGGGTAATTTTCATGTGATGCTGTGGGATCAAACTAAGGGATCTGCCCTTGTTAGGGAAATGCTGTACCCACAGAGCTCTGCCACTGGTTCCACCATGTTTTCATGAGCTTGCCTTTCCACTGGGTGGCATTTGACAGTTGCATTCAGTAAGTTTTAAACTCCAAATTTTTAAGACAGTGATTCCAGAACTGTTTCAGAAAGAGGCAATAAATACGACATAAGTGTGCTGTAAGCAAGAAAGCGTATTTTGAAGGAAAATGACAACAATATGTCTTTTACTGTAATACTTTTTTCTTTAAACAATTACTATATTACAGCTTCCTTCAGAAGGTTTTAGATCAACAGAGTAAATTTTTGTTCATTTACTCACACATTCTATCTCAAATACATACGAGAGCTCATGGCACAAAGAGACAATCTAATTAGTAGTTTTAAATGAAGGAACATGAAACATTATCCATTTTATTTTTTAAAAATGTTATTTCTTGTCGGAAAAATTTTGCTATATTTCAGTAATACTTCTTTTGCAATACTCTGGCCAGACCAAGACACGGACAACTTTCACTAGATCAAAATAGTCTGAAGACATTAGAAAGATTCAATCACTGTAGTGGAAACCAGCATAATTTTTCTTCTTTCTCTGATAGAAAAGATGTTTTTTTTTTTTAATTTTAAAGGAAGATCAGAAGATAATTACAAAATAATGAAGAGTCATTATTAAGACATGATTAAATATCTGAAACATATCCATTTGAAATGCTACCAGTTTTCATAACTATACTTGAAATTACATGCTTTGGTGTCAAAATTAGACCACTGTAAATCAGTGTGTTTTTAAATTAATACCAGGTTAACCAAACATAAATGTGGATGAGGGCAAATATAAAAATAATTCCATTTTAATTTCTACATTAATCATATATTATGTATGTTACTATATGCAAACATTTGTAATGATTGATATATTAGCTTAACTTTGATAATTTTGCAATTTATGTATAAAACAAAATTTACATCTATAAATCTTGACTCTATCAATATTAGTCTATTAATTATATTTCTCTAAGGCTATAAAATCAAAAAATAAATATCTTAAAATACCAAAATATTAAAAATGAAAATATTTCACATATTTAACCTTGAAGCTATTATCATAAGAAATATAAGCCAAAAACATGCAAAGTTTTAGCTAAAACTCTGCAGCTTCTTTAATAAGTAAATTCTACCATTCTTACTCATCTACTAAAAATGTCCTTGGGTTTTCATCAAATTAAAATTAAGATGTATTTGATAGCATAAATTTATTTTGAAATTAAAAGTATCTATGAAAACATACTTTTGTCTTTTTACATACATATATTCATGAACAGTGTAAACAACAATGTACGTTTCAGCTTTAGAAGAAAATCTTATCTTTTTCTCCAAGTGAAAGCATTAGATCATATATATTTTTTTCATTTTATTGATAAGTATATGTACAAAATTTAAGGTTTACAATGGAGTTGAGCATTTTGTGCACATACATATCCTCCCAAGGTCACAAGGGCTTTCCCACTCTCCTTTTGTCCCTCCCCATACCCTTCCCTCTCTCCCTTCCCCCCAACACTACCCCCCTATTTCACTTTGTTTTTCACTTTAAGTTCCATAATAGTTGTGATCTGGGTCTCTCATATCAGAGAGACCATTCGATATTTAACCTTATGCTTCTGACTTGCTTCACTAAGCATGATGTCCTCAAGCTTCTTCCATTTGCCCGCAAATGCTGTTGGACTTTATTGATGCATAGTATTCCATTGTGTACAAATACCACAGTTTGTGTATCCACTGGTCTGTTGATGGGTATTTAGGTGACTTCCACATTTTAGTTATTGTTAGTTGTGCTGCTATGAACATGGTTATACATATATCTTTGCGGTGTGTTGTTTTGGCCTCTTTTGGATATATGCCCAGGAGGGGTGTCACTGGATTGAAGAGCATGTGTATTTTGTAGCCTGTGACTTGGCTAAATTTTTTTTTAATTATTTCTAGGAGTTTCATAGTGGAGTTTTTAGGGTCTTCCATGTAGATAATCATATCATCTGCAAATAAGGAGAGTTTGACCTCCTCCTTTCCGATGCAGATTCCCTTTATTTCATTTTCTTGTCTGATTGCCATGGCCAGTGTTTCAAGGACTATGTTGAAAAAGAGTGGTGAGAGTGGGCAGCCTTGTCATGTTCCTGATATGAGAGGGAACGATTTCAATTTCTCTCCATTTGCTATGATATTTGCAGTAGGCTTGGCATATATGGCTTCTATGAGAGTTAGGTAGGACCCTTCTATACCTATTTTTCTCAGTGTTTTTATCATGAAAGGCTGCTGGATTTTGTCAAAGGTTTTTTCTGCATCAATGGAAATGATCATGCAGTTTTTGTTTTCACTTTTGTTGATATGGTGTATTACATTGGTTGATTTACGTTTGTTGGACCGGCCTTGCATCTCAGGGATGAAGCCCTCTTGATCATGGTGTGTGATCTTTCTGATTACTTGTTCAATTCTGTTTGCCAGGATCTTATTGAGGATTTTTGCATCTATATTCATTAAGGGTATTGGTCTATAACTTTCTTTCCTGGTTAGGTCTTTGTCTGCTTTTGGGACTAGTGTGATGCTAGCCATAAGAAATAAATTTGGTAGCATTCCTTCACTTTATACTTTATGAAATAGTTTGAGGAGGATTGAAGTAAGTTCTTCCCTAGAGTACTGAAAAAATTCTGCTGTGAATCCATCTGGGCCTGTACTTTTGTTTCTAGGTAGAGCTTTTATTACTGCTTCAATTTCTGTGTGCACAATTGGGTTGTTCAAGCTTTTTATATCTTCCACATTTAATTTTGGTGTTTTATATGTATCTACAAAGTTATCCATTTCTTCCCAGTTCTCAAATTTGTTAGAGTATAGGTGTTAAAAGCAATTTCTTATAATATTCTGGATTTCTGCAGTCTGTTGTAATTTCACCGTTTTCATTTCTGAGTGTGCTAATCTGTGCCTTTTCTTTCCTTTTCTTGATGAGGTTGGCAAGAGGTTTGTCAATTTTGTTAGTTCTTTCAAAGAACCAGCTCTTAATTTTTTTTATTGTCTCTTTAATCTCGATCTCATTTATTTCAGATCTGATCTTTATATTTTCTTCTCTTCTATTGCCTCTTGGGTTAAGTTGTTTTTGTTTCTCTAGGTCCTTAAGGTGCTTCATTAGCAAATTTATTTGTGACTGTTCTGTTCTTTTGATGTGTGCATTTATGGCTATGAATTTTTCTCTAAGGACTGCTTTCATTGTGTCCCACAGGTTTTGATATGATGTACTTCCATCGTCATTTAACTCTGTGAAGTTTTTGATTTCTTCTCTGATTTCTTCTGTGATCCATTGTTTGGTTAGTAGTATGTTGTTAAGTCTCCATATGCTTGTATGTTTTGTTCTGTTTCTGCTGCTGTTAAGTTCCAGTCTTATTCCACTATGGTCTGAGAGTATGCATGGAACTATTTCTTTCCCTTTGTACTTGTTTAAGCATGACTTATGTCCTAGGATGTGGTCTATTTTAGAAAATGTTCCATGTGCAATTGAGAAGAACATGTAGTCAGTTGATGTTGGGTAGAAGACTCTGTAAACGTCTGTTATGTCCAAGTTTTCTATAGTATCATTCAGCAGTTTCATATTTTTGTGGATTTTCTGTCTGGTTGATCTGTTTATTTGTGATAATGGAGTATTTAAGTCCCCTACTATAATTATATTGGGGCTTATGTGCCCTTTCAGATCTAGTAATTTTTCGTTGACATAATTGGGTGCTCTACCATTGGGGGCATATATATTGATAATTGTGATTTCTTCCTTTTCTAATGGTCCTTTAACCAACATATAGTAATTATCTTTGTTTCCCTTTGCCCATTTTCTTTTGAAATCTGATGAGTCTGAGATTAATATAGCTACCCCTGCTTGTTTCTGGAACTTGTTGCTTGGAATATTAAATTCCAACCTTTTATTTTTCAGTCTATGAGTTTCCTTGTGGGTGAAGTATGACTCTTGTAGGCCGCAAATTGTGGGTTTCTCTTTTTTGATCCAGTCAGCTAGTCTATGTCTTTTGATAGGTGAGTTGAGGCCGTTCACATTTAGGGTAATTATTGAGGTATGTTTGGTGTGCCCTGCCATCATTGTAGTTTTTCCCTGTTGTTTACTGGCTTTAATTTTTTCTCAGCTCATTCTCTTCTAGCTTTGACAGTTTTTCTCTGCAGTCTCTTGTGTCATTGGCTTCTCTTTCGCTATCCAAGTTTCCTTTAAGAATTCTCTGCAGTGAAGGCTTAGTGGTGCAAGTTTCTTTAAGCTTTCTATATCATGGAGGGTTTTAATTTCTCCCTCTAATTTAAAAGATAGTTTTGTTGAATATAGTAGTGTTGGTTGGAATTTGTGTTCTTTTAGTGTTTGAATGACATTGCTCCATGATCTCCTGGCTTTTAGAGTCTGGGTTGAGAAGTCTACTGTTATCCTGATGGGCTTACCATTATAGGTCACCTTCTGCTTTTCTCTTACTTCTTCAGTATTCCCTCTTTGTGTTGGGTTTCTAGTGCTTTGATTATGATGTGTCGGGATGAGGTTCTCTTCTGTTCGATATCGGTTGGGGTTCTAAATGCTTGCACTAGCTTGATGTTCTTTTCTCTTCTTAGATGTGGGAAATTTTCTTCCATAATTTCCTTGAATATACCTTTTAATCCTTTTGTTTCAACGTCGATCTTGTCTTGGATTCCCGTAATTCTCAGGTTGTTCCTTTTTGAATCATCTGTCAGTCATTGTAATTATTCGCTTTCTTCCTTTTTTGATTTATGATCTTTATGGTCTTTCCATTCCTGCTCCATCATTTTGTCTTCTAGGTCTCATATCTATTTTGAAATTGTTCAATCTTGTTGCTTATTTTGACCTGTGTGTTTTTCACTTCCTCTATATCTGCATTTTTTATGACTTTGTTGTGTTCTTCTCTCATTTCTTGTATTGCCTTCATTATCTTCTGGTTATTTCTTCTTGATCTCCTCTACTTGCTTCTCATAGCTTGCTCTTAGTTTAGCTAGGTCTTGGCATAGCTCTTGATCTCTGATTCTCATTTCCTGCATGATTTTCTGCCTTAATTCCTGCTGTAACTCCAGCTTTAACTGGATGTATTTCTGGGCCCAGAAGTTACCATCATTTGTGGCATTTCCATCTTTAGCTTCTACACTTTCAGGATTCCTGGTATGCTCTTCTGGTATGTCAAGACTTCTTGAAGGAGATTTATGTCCACGTCTCCTCATGGTTCTGTTGTCTTGGGTTGACTGTGGTTGTTCTTCCCTATATTCCTCTATGTGGTTCTCCCTGGTACGGCTGTCCGGTGAGGGGAGAACACAGTCTCCATTCTGACCACTACAGAGAGGGGTGGTGGGGATATGAACTTGAGTTCCCTTGGTCCACTCCCTCTGGGCTCCATCCTGCGCCGGCCTGGACCCGCCACAATGTCCGTGGTGCACGGTAGCCTTAGACCCTAGCACATCGCACCGGCACGGCTCCTCCTTACACTGGCCCTGGATCTGCTGTGCAATCTTGGAGTGCGGGACGCATACCCTCTCTGTCCTTAGTTCATCGGCTCCTCTCTGCAATGGCTGGGAACCACTGAAAAGTCCACAGTGAAATTCGTGGAAGGATGCATGCACTCTGTCTGTAGCTCCGCTGGCTCCTGCCTAAGCCCTAGGTCATATATTTTTTGATATCTAGTCAACACTAAGTGTTTTATAAACTTTACATTGTTTCTTACACTATTTATGATAATTTCCAAAACACAAAATAACTTATGAATTTGAGACAAAAGAACTTAAATATTGAGAAGACAGATCCCAGCCCCTAGGATGTTTTATTTTTCTGGAAGCTGTTGATAGCTTTTTTTTTTTTTTTTTTTTAAGGTTTTCAATATAGTTTACCTTGACAGACTAGTACCATGATTGTGACTTTATAAATCACTCTGCCGTCACTGTGACGGAATACATGACACCTTTGAATTTAAGGAGAAGGCAATGTAAAAGTGAGTTCAATCCACACTTAATTCACTTTCAATGCAGACGTGACATAGTGAAAGGGCCAGGTAGAAGGAAGCTTTCCATGTCACCGACTCCAGGAAGCAGAAAGAACAGAGCCAGACCAGGATACACCCTTCTAAGTACTGCCCTGGGCACCCACCCTTTCTGATCAGGTTTCATCTCTGAATGTGAAACTTTTGGAGGACATTTCGATTTTGTATAAAGTATTATACTGACCCTGATGAAAATATAACTAGGATAACTTTGTGATTTTAAATTTTTAACTATATATCTAGCATTCTAACACTTTGCTCATATTCCTTTCTTTTGTGTGTGTGTGGTACTGGGATTGAGCAGAGGGCCTTCACGTTGAGCTACAACCCCAGTGCCATTTTTATTTTTGATTTTGAGCTAAGTTTTTAATAAGTTTATTTGTTGCTGAAACTGGATTCAAGTTTCTGATCCTCCTGAGACTCCTTGGCTGTGCAGATTGGAAGGTTGTGCCACCAGGCCCAGCTGCATTTTATTTTAAGAAACTTTTAACAACATATAGTTAATATAAAATATTTAAAAATGACTTCATTTGGTTTGGGTCATCAGCTGAGCGTCATTTTATAACTTACTGGCATGTGTTCTGTTTTTATCAGCTACAGACTCACAGCACATACTTCTTTCTGAGTGTGGGCAGGGCACCCTTAGAATATGCTAGATTCTATAGTGAATGACTTTCTTACTTTTTTCCATATTTTAATGATAAGAAATAAAATAGTTTTATATAGAATATGTGGCTACTAGAGATACTCAAATTGAAAAATATATGTTTTTAAGTAAAGAAAATAATACACAGCAATACTAGTTGTTTTCTCATAGTCATATCAATTATATAAAATTCTATCCACATGAATATAGAGTAAATCCATTGTTGAATACATTTATAAATCTTAACATATAATTTTAAATTATCTTGAATCTTAAAAATCTATTCACCTCATATGATGCAAAATGACAATTAAGCTAATCCAATTATAATTCATTACTAAATTAAAAAGTAAGAGATCAAAACCAAAAAACATCTACTCAATAAGGGTTTCATTAGTATTATTTTATGTGTCACAATCAAGAAAAGAAAATGCAGGCAAAGCACAGATGTTAATATTACATAAGTTATTTCCATGATAGTAAACTATGGAAAAAGTTCATTTTGTACTAACACTGTAAGTTTTTATTATATGAACGTACATTTGCAATGTTTCTAATTTTTCATGACAGTGTAAAACTGTAGCTAGACAGTTTCAACTCTTAGAGTGGTAAAATGTATTCCATTTAGATAGTACAGAATGCTAAAATTCACATTCAAGAAAAATGGAATATTTCATGTTGGAGAATTTAATTTGATGCAAAACTTACCATTTTTAATTCAATTTATTTTTTGTCTACTAGCAAATTCAAAATTCAAAATCATCTTTTAGTCCAATTTTAAGTTTTGTTGCAGGTATTTTTTAATTTCATTGGTAAATTGGCAAAATGATAGATTTTTATATACTTAAAAAATTAAAGAATTGAGTAGCCGTAAGGAAGAGTTACATAGAAAAGAAAAATTTTCTACATATAACAAATTGAAATTTTCAAAATTATATGCATAAAACATTATTTGGTAGATAAATATTGACAAAAATTTCAATTTACTTAATTTTACTATTTTCATTGATTTATTGAAGCATTCTACAAAATACATGGCTTATGTAAGGTTTCTTTGAACTCATTCTAGACACTTATTCCTTAAGGACATTGTGTTTCTAATGTGAGAATGATCACATCTCAATTATATGTGATGAGTAGGAAAGCATTGAGTAGAATATGATTTTTGTTTGATTTAATTCTTATATCTTCTATGATGTAACATTTTTATTAACTCTATCATTTCATTACCACATTCTTCAATCACAATTTAGTGGTCCTGTAATTAAATATTGGAGTGTGTTTAACGAGATCATTAAAAGTTCTTTCTCTATATGTTTAAAGACTAGTAAGAAAAAAATAGTTTCAATTAATATGGAAGAGATAAAGATGACCTCAGTAAGTTGTAGAAATTCCAATTCAAACTTTCAGATAGTATTTCTGAATAATTAAAACAGAACTTTTCCAACTCTTCCTCCTGTTTTAGACAATTGAGCCTCCCAAATCTCTACATTAAAATAAAGTTTTATCTAGGGACAGAGATATTATTGGTTTCCTAAGAGATACATGTCCTTCATATATTTTATGTTGATGAGTTGGGTGAGTTGAGTGAAATCATTTTAGAAAGGGATGGGTTTTGATAAAAATTGAGGCATTAATATAAGAGCTATTCCCCTGACTGCAATGTAAAATATCCTTATTTGAAATATATTTTTGATTTAGCCAGTACTTGCTCCTTGCCTTCCGATATGAGTGTGTCATATTCAAAGGTTAAAAGAAATTTTAAACACATTAAAATATCACATATTACCTTATGAAGAGAATGAAGAATAGTGTGAATTCCATTATGCACTTTTCCAGCAAAATTAAGCAGCAGTTATTATTAGAAAAAATAGAAAATGTTATATCCTTGTTAATTTTTCTCTTGAATAAACATACTGTCAGTATTTTTTTCATTTGAAAGCAAATATATCATAACTTATAATTAACATAAATCTTTAATTTTAAAATGGTTGCAACTTTATAACATTAAAATGAGGTATGCCTGTAGGAAAACAAAGTCATATTCAGTACAGCGATATTACGTATTACATTAAAAACAAAAGTTAAAAGTCATAGATGAAGAGAAACTATTGACCTGGAAGAGTAGACTGTTTCAGCTTCCTCACTGGAAGCTACGGTGTGGGCTCCGGTATAACACTTAGGCTGTGTAACTCTTTGTAAGCATGATACTCCTGTGCTAGAACTATTAATTGTTATTGATGAACCAGATTCAATTTCAAAATGTCTAGTATATTGTATATGAGAGTTCAGAGTGTGTCTGTGTTTCCTGAGATGACTGGCCTATAGCCCAGGAAACCAAATGGTGAGGGTAGACCCTATGATGTGTGAAATCAGTGAATACGTACATCGCTTCAATGGAATGAAAGGGAGAGAAGAAATTTGAAGTGTTTTCAAAGAGCTTTAATATCTTTCAGAGCTTGCACCCTTTGTTGCTGCTGACATTGGACACTAGTTTCCAGTTTCTTAAGATTTTTAAAGCCAGTTCATACTGAAAATGAGTTTCCAGGCCTTTCAATCTGGGACTGATTGAACAGCCTCGATCCCTTTTCTTCTGCAAGTTCTATCTTTTGGCTGACCAGCTACTGAGTCCTCCACTCTCAGTTTCAGATAGCTTTTCTAGAGCTCCCACCTCAGATTCAATAACTCTATGAGATAAATCTCCTTGCATAATTATACACATATTTTGTATGAATTCTGTTTGTCTGGTGAACACCAATTAATACAGGTAAGTTAAGATAGAAAAAAAGCCTGAGGCCTGCTGAAGTCAAAGGAAATACAAAGTGGGTAGAAGAAGAATGTAATTATCAATACCAGCCATCACCACGTGACCAAATAAAATCATGTGATCAAGTTAATAAATGAGATTTGTAATTTTTTTGAATATTTATTTTCTATTTTCCCTACATACTTGTGCATATATACATATATATTAGTCTAACATCTTTGTTATTTTTGTAACCCAGTACTGATAGACAATGTTGATACTTAATCACTATGGAATCTATATTGTTACATTTAAATTATGTAATTACAAGAGAAGACTAAGCAGATCCCAAAGAGAAAATTCTATGTATAATCTAAAGAGGAAATTGGAAGTGTGTTTCTGTTTTTATGCAATTACAAACATGGCTCTTGTATTTAAAGTTTAAACATATTTTAATGAAATGTTATTTTCAAGTTGACCAGGGTTGCGTTGCAGCTCTTGATCTTGCTATGCTGACACAATAAACACATAGTAGAATAGTGAAGTCAAGTTCTAAGTACGGCTGTGAAAGATTGAGCAGGCCAACAAAATGAGGGTAAAGGACTTACCCTGAATGTGGGTGACCATTCGATTGGAAGCTTGAATAAAATACAAAGAAAAAAAAATAATATTTAGAAAGATGCATGTCTAGTCTTTATTATCAGCTTGGGACATTCATGGCCAGTTTCTTCAGCCTTCCCACACAGCTTTGTATCAGGGATCCTGTAGTACTAGCCCCCAAACCTTATAACTGGGAAGGGTGTTGTGTCACAGATCCTTCTTGTTCTATGATTTCCACCTTGCTCTCTGCGGATGGCCACTTTAGGATCTTTCATTTGTTACGTTTTTGACCTTCCTACTTCATAAATTATGTTGCATGATACATAATTCCTTTTTCCCCTACTTAATATTAACAAATAAAATAACAAGGAATCAAAACTCATCACAAAGTAGTTCTCTTAACACCAAGGAAGATATTAAAAGAGGGTAAAAGAAGAGACTGTCAAAAAAGAGCAACAAAAAAAGAGTAAAACAAGAAACAAAAACTAGAAATAAAATTACATGATGACTGTTATTTTAAAATGTCTATCATATTGTAAATAACAGTTTAGAGTATGTCTGTTTATTATTTATCAGTTATTTAATTATAATCCTGAATGATTATCTGTAATGTAAATGTATTAATTTCTCCTAATGAAAGACTTAGAATATCTAAATAGCTAAAAATAAAATGGGACTCAACTTATAGAATGCTTGTACTATTTTAAATTCACCTCTCAGAACACAAATTAATTGTGAAAAGATTTGTAATAACACAATCCTTGCAAATGAAAGGCAAAAGAAAACAGGTATAACATTATGGTTTGTATCTGGAATGCCTCACAAAAGCGTCATGTGTTTGGATGTTGTAGAATACTTGTGGAACCTTGTGATCTTAACAAGTGCGATCTTGTCAGAAGGTACCCATCTATGAGGCTTGACCTGCAAGTAGCAGAACACAGGAGCTTGGCCTACAATGGGTAGATCATTGAGACATGACCTGGAAAGATATATGCAGCCCTCTCCCTATCTTGTTCACTTGGCTTCCTGTCTGCTGTGCTGTAAAAAAATTTCCCTCCTTCTAGGCCCCTGCAATGGGCTACCACCGTTACCAGTCACCCATAAATTGAATGAGATCTTCTGAAACTGAGAACTTTTTCAGGAAGAATCTGTGATAATATTTCTTTTTCCTTCGTTTACTTAGGTGGAGCTGCCTGTTGGGCCAACCAACCCAAGATGAATGTTTTTCCCTTACTTTCTTCAGTAACACAAACCTGGAAGCTCTGCCCTTGGCACCCCTCAATCTCAAAAATCTGACACAATCCCTTCGGTTCAAGCCCAAAACATAAACTCCTTCTTACGGTCAGGTCTTACCTCCCAAGAGCACACAGTTCCACAGCTATCCCACTATGTGCAAATATGTGAGGCCTTTGGAGAACATTTCAGATGCAAACTGTACTATTTCCAGTATTACACACAGGCACACATACATGCACAAGAATACCTAGTATGATATAGTTGAATCTATCAAGGTTGTAGACACATCAGAAAAAATGATATAAAGCAAATATTTAATAGAGGGATAAAACCATAGTTTTCTAAAAAGATAGAAAAAATGCACTTTGATAAAATTCAATAGCTCTTCATGACAATAATAGTGAACAGTTATGCACAGGAGGAAAAACATTAACATAATCATTTCTGATTATATTAACTCAATAGTTAACGTTATATGGATTGGAGAAATCTGAAAGTTTTCTTAGAAAGGATCCAATCAAGAAAAATTATTTCTACTTATGCCATTTTCATGTGACAATTTACATGATGATTGTACATTCGAGCCAGAGCAGTTAGACAGGAGAAGGAAAGGGAGTCAGCATTGGTAAAGAAGACATAAAATTGTCATTATATTCAGATGGAAAGATTTTATATACAGGAAGCTGTTAAAACTTCAAAAAATAAAATAAAAAGAAACACTAAAACTGATAAAGTCAGCAAAGTTGCAGAAAGCCATATAAAACCTACAAAAAAAGATCAGTGGCCTTGTTTCATGCCAAAAGCAAATTACATGAAATAGAAATGAGAATAACAATCCCTTTTATAAAAATTTCAATAAACCAGAAATAAATTTAGTCAAAAAGATGGAAGAATTCTACATGAAAATTTTAAAACACAGATGAATCAAACTGAAGAGAACACAAATAACTGGATAAACAACTCTTATTCATAGAGTAGAAGAATAAATATTTTACATGTCTATGTTGCCCTAAATGATTTACTAATTCATTGTGCTTGTTATAAAATAATAATGGTATTTTTCATAGAACTGGAAAAATTCTTAAATTTTTTATGAAACCAGTATATCCAAATATCCAAAACTATCCTGAACCATAAAATGGTATACTAAATATCCCACTTCTAAACATACTACATAAATACAGTAGTCATTAGAGCACGCTATTAGTTAAAAATATATGTAAATATATATATATATAACAACTTATATTTACATATAAATGTATGTAGCATATGTGAAGCACAGAAAGCCTAGAACTTAGCGTAATTAACGTACTGACAGCAAACAGTATAGAAACTATCATCTTCTCAATAAATAGTGCTAGACAAACTGGAGATTTGCTTGCAAAGAAATAAAACTAGATATTTATCTAATATCATTTTAAAAATTGACTGAAAGACTTAAATATAAGATTTGACACTACAAACCCTTTAGAAGAAAACATTGAGAAAACTTTAAAATATTTACATTCACAAATACTTTTATAAGACTCCAAAAATACAAGAAGCAAAATAAAAATGCTCAAATGGGGTTAGAGTAACCAAGTAGCTCTGTACAGCAAATAATCAGTAATATGAAGGGAGAATCTGCAGAATGGGAGAAACCCTGTGCAGCCCATATGTGTGAGAAAGCGTTGATAGCTACATACATTAGAGATATCTTAAAAATCTAATTAAAATGAGAATATAACCAGTTATCACTTAGATCTACAGTGTTAGCCAACGGTATTATGTGAACTGTTATGCTGACAGCCTATGGCACTGCTGGAAGATGACATAGTCCTTAGGAAATAAGGGCTCAACTGGAAGAAAAAAGCCCTTGGGTGAGGCCTAGTAAGATATGGGAGGACCGACCTGTCTCTCTTCTTCTGGTTCACTGTGACATGAACACTTTCCCTCTACCATGACCTTCTGTGGTGACATAATTCTTAACATATCCCAGAAAAAAAGGAAACCAGATGACAGTGGAGTGCTACTTCTGAAATTATGAACCAAAATGATATTTCCTCCCATAAAGTTTAGTTTTACGATTATTTTATCATAACAATGGAAAATTAACCCCTTACACAGATATTTTTCTTAAGAAATACATAAAATGGGCCAACTGGTAAAAGAAGAAGAAGAAGAAAACATTGTTAAACATTAGAAGAATGAAAATTGAACATAATGAAAATGAAACATAAATGAAAATTGAAAAATAAATGAGCTGTTCTCATCCTAATAAGAATGGTTATATTGAAGAAATATTGCAATTAAATTTTAGTGAAGACATAAAGAAAAATCGTATATACCTAATTAAGAAAAATATAATTAAAATATTATTGTGAAAAATAGTATGGGCATTTCTTAAACAACTAAAAATCAGAATTGGTACATAGTCCAGCAATCTACTATGAAGAATATACCCAAAATAAGTAACAACAGTACGTCAAGGAGACACCTGACCTTCTATGTTCATTACATCACTATTTGCAATAGCTAAGAAATGGGGAAATAAAAAAGAAAATCGACCAGTACATCACATAAGTTTCCAAGTATCAGAGACTAGGTTTGAATTTACTATGGTCCTCATTCACCTTTCCAGAGTGCTTGGATTATGGATGCATGCCACCATGCTATCTAACATCTATTTTGTTAATATTTAATTCTCTCCAAATATTTTATGTTTCTCGTGATATATATCCTATCATACACTACATTTTATGACTACAGTATTAGGACAATGTAGAATTTATAATATTAGAAAAAATCAAGAAAGGTGAAGAATTCGGTTTGCTTTTTTTTTTGAATGAGTCAAAGTGATCTCAGAGAATCTTAACAGGGATAATGAAATGGAGGAGAAAAGGGATTTACTACAGGGAAAAAAAAATGTCTGGAAACTTAAAATCATTTTCTATGGCCTGTGGCTGATTTAAAACTCTGATATGAGCTCAATTAGGAAAAGAACCTCTCCAGAACTACTCCTGCAGCATGAGCATAGGTGGTATCACTCCAGTGACATATTCCTTTCACTAATGGCAATAAAATGGAAACCGAAGAAACAGAAAACACAACCTCTAAATGCCCAATATGTTGAAAAAAAAAATCCACTTGGATCTCAGCAACACTTTTTTCTTATCTAAGCAATTATTTTTCTACTGAGCAATAGATGTTATCTTCAGATGACTAATGATATTATTACTGGAGACATGTGCTACTACTCATGTACCCTATATATATTTTTTTTTATTTCCTGAGTCAACTAAATTGAGACTTTGATATAAACATCAATTTTTGGTCATCCATATAGAATTTGAAGTAACTCACTTTTTTTCCCCCCCAAGAAATCCATTTTTCACAAGATAATGTTGAAATGCATCGGTGAGTCGGATGGTAAATGGCTAAAAAGTTTCAACTAGTTTTCTCTAAAGGAATGCACTGAAATGCAGGTACATTTCAAAGCGGAGATGCTGTTACCATTAACTAAACATATGTAATGTCGCACATTACCAAGTTGGCATTGTCCATTAACAAAAGTAGAAACACTAAGTGCCGTAATCAGAGTTTCTACAGGACACGAGGAAAAAATAGCCAATGTAATCTGTGTTTGTTTTTCTACTTCTGCACACTGTCAGTCTGAGTTACTTTTGGCACTTGATTGGCCAAGAAACTATTAGGAAAATACAAGTTTAGAGTCTAGGACTCAAAGGTCTTCCATGTTTTCACTCTTAACATAGTTAAGACTCTGTCATTGTCATGTGAACAAATCTGGGACAATGCAATATAGGAGATACCACGGAAGCAGAAATCCCTGTTCTGCAGTTATTTTACAAAATTGTCTACCTCATTTCTCCAAGATGAGGACACCAGTGTGCAAAGGGCGAGTCTGTGAGAGCGGCGGAACTCTCTCAACACAGAAGACCAGTCAGTGAAGAGAGGCAGAATTTGCCCAAAGAATCACGGTCTGAAAGGTTTTGAGTGCAATCTCAGGCAGCAATAAGTGATTGACACTGTGCGCATTCAAATTTGGGGTTTCTAGTTTATACCTTCTTGGATTCATCTCACAATACTAAATAATTAGAGATCGTGGTATCTTGGAGCTGAGGCACATACAGTTTACTTTTATGTAGGAGAGTGGTGTTTGACTTCAGATGGATTGCTTCAACTAAAAATTGTAAGTAAATTCAATGATCTGTATGTTATTTGCTGTATATAAATTGCTGCATTACTGCTGAAACTCTAATTAATCTCCAGGAGAAAATGCTGGCAGTTAAAAATATAAGTTATTTCTTTTTCTGGCTACTTGAACCACTGTTATTGAATGTGTTTCTTTCTTTTTTTTGATCAACTAAATTATAAGTAACCTCTTAGTGATACTGTGAAGAGAGATGTTCAAAATATAGGGGAGTAGGGTGGGGGAGGAAGGAGGGAGGGATGGGTAAGGGGAGGGACAAAAGGAGAGTGGGAAAGCCCTTGTCACCTTGACAAGATCTGCATGTGCACAAAATGCTCAACTTCATTGTAAACCTTGAATTTTGCACGTATACATATCAATAAAATGTGGGGGAAAAAAGAAAAGAAAAATATATATGATAAATGCTTAAATGTACATATTGCATTGCAGTAGAAGACACACTGTCCTTAATCTCTCAAAATACTCCCCTTTCCTTCAAGGCATCTATTCCTTCATTCTGCTATTTCTGAAGCAGCTCCGGAAGTTCCCTTCTGCAAGGGTGTGTGCTTGATAACATTACACCCAGTGTTGCTACCTTGTACCATCTAATAACAGCACAGGCTCCGAAATGTTGGATGTGCTCTCGTTTGCCTCATTCACACAATCTGACACCTGTGGCTCTGCGGCCTCGTCCCCAAAATCAAAACTGCCATGAAAACTAAACATTTTTGATAGATTCAGGCCATTGAGACAGCCATAACGCCTTAAGTGTAGATGCTCTTGAAACAGGACTTTCAAAGTGCTTTAGGTAGTAGCAAGAGCAATCAGGTATGTGTGCTTAAAGTAAGGGGAGGGGACCTTTTCAGAAAATGTAATAGAAATGTGTGTCTTATGCAGAGTTTTAAATTTTAAACATGCATAGGATTTTCTCATTAATGCTTTATATGTAACTATGTTATAAATATACAACAGCAAAACTATCATGACATGATGGAGTTGCACCAAATTAACTCTATTCACACTTGATTTAAAATTGCAAAATTTTCTGTAAAATGTACCTTTAGTATAATTAAAACTCAAGCGATTCCTAGTCTTCTGACCTTTTCTGAGAAAAGTCAATCTTGGTGATAAGTTTAGCTTCCATATCAAATACTAGATTCATTCTAGTGATTAGGCTTTGTGAATCTGTGCATTTATAAATTATTTTTCTTTTCCAAAGTCACAGAGGCAAATTTTTAAGGTAAGAGTTTTCTTTTTCTCACATTTTTTTCTTTCCATATTGATTGATTGACCTCATTCAACTTTAAGGGAATAACATGTGTATCAGTGTGTATCTGAACGATAGATTTTTTTCTAGGTGTGAGAAAGTGAAGACCTAGTGACAAAGGCAGAGAAAGCTTTTTTCCAACAAAGATGCACTCAGAAATATTTATCTTGAGAAGTTAATTTATAAGACTAAACTGTTGCCAGTCCAAAATTTGCATGGGAGGAAGGAAGATAAGTAAGCGAATCAAGAAGAGGTAGCACAGTTTGCATCATAAAGTTAATTGCTGGGTAAATTCTCACTTCTCCAGAGTTGTTAAATCTTTTCTTTAAAGGCCTTCAACTGGTTAGATGAGGCCCATTTATGCAATGAAGAATAATCTAGTTTTCCCAGCTGGCTGATTTAAATTTCAATCTCTTCTTAAGATTACACATTAGAGATTCCTATTAAATACATAGATTTTAATAATTCTCACCACAAAAAGTAACTATATAGGATCACAGATAAATACGATAACAAATAATTTGATTTAGAGTAGTCACCATTTTACTATTTATAAAAATCCTGCATACTAGCATGTTGTATGCCTCTACTATACACACAAGAAGTATCAAAATTAATTCAATGATACATTATATGATAGAAACATAAAATGCTTGAACAAGTGCCTGAGTCCAATGTAGCTGACTGACACACAAAAGATAAATTGTTATGTTGAGGCAAGAGGTTTTATGTCTGCAGATAAAGAATTAGTACTTTCAGTATATCTGAAATCAGATATTAAACTTTAATCTCATTTTGTGTTGGAAACTGTTAATTCTTTTCAGAATATGCAATCCCTCCTTTTCTATTTAGAAGACAGCTCTGTCTTTGGCTGGACACATGGCCATTTGGAGCGAAGATACTGTGAAGAGTTTCTTAGAAAATAACTGTACTCCGGTTTCTAGGATCTGACCAATCAAAAGAATGAAATTAATTCCACAATATTCTCTAAGAAAAATTTTTAAACTGAAAGAGGTGTATTTTTTTCACTTTCTAATACCTAAATTGAACATGGAATAAATGAACATGGTAAATATGAAAAAGCAGGCAGACAGAAGCTAACAGCTTTATACTACTTTCAGATTCAAATTGTCTGAGGAAGAAAAATGTTTTCATGTTGATTAAATTGCTGTTATACAGGTTTATCTTTTATTACTCACAGATGAATTTAATACCAATCATAGACTAGTTTATGATAAATTGTGATGTTTGATAGCAACGTAAATTTTCTTATGCATAAATCCTCCAATTTATTTCAAATGATTCAATCTCTACTTTTCCAATCATATTTTATTTTTATCAATTTTAAAAAAAATGTTAGTTGCCTTCCATCTCATCATAAATACATTCTTTATTATTCATTTGAAAAATTCTAAGATATTTATGTATATGATAGATATATTATATCACATAATAATTATGATATGAAGAAGGTAGAATAAGGGCATAGGATTCTTTCAGGTTTATTATTTTTTTAAAAATTTCAAAATCTCAGAGCAGCTTTTAGAATAATCCAATCAGTAACAGTGAAGTCCTTTTAGCCCGTCAGATAGCACACATCTGTGATAATAACTACTTGGAGGGTGAGGAGAAAGAACAGAAAATCAATGCCAACCTGGGCAACTAGGTGTGACCCTGTTTCAAAATAAAAGAACAAAGAGATTTGAGAATGTACCTCAATGTTCCTGGGTCTAATTCTCAGTGCAATAAAAAATAAATAAAATTAGTATTATGGGTTTTTTTTTTTTGAAATAACATGAAATGGGTGTGATTAGGGGTGCACTCAACCAAGGTATTACTCATCTATATTGGTAGCCTTTTTGTTTGTTTTATGGCGTAAGTTTGCACTAAGCCTCTGAAAGCTGGGCTCAAATTGTGGTTCTCCTGCTTCAGCCTCCAGAGTAGATGAGATTACAGATATTTGTTGTAATTGCTATCTTGCAGTCTATATTTTTGATTTTTTGTCATACTAGAGATAAATATTGATTGAATGCTACATTCATTTATCTATTTTTGTATGAAAGGGTCAATGATCGTCTACTACAGGAGAGACCTGGCACTAAGCTGAAAAAATCTCTGTGTGAATAAGGCACAATGCCTGCTTCAAGTTTCTAATAATCTTTAAGAGAAAAAAAAAAGATACTTAACATAACATGTGTCAGGAGACATCATAAAACTGATAAGCATAGGATATTAGAGGTGCTAGTGTGATGTTGGTTTCAATGATTCTCACTTTTGATGACCTTCATGAGAAGTAAAATTACCAATGGTGAGCTTATTGATTTCTCCGTGTCTAAAGATTTTGCTTTTAGTATTGCTGAGAAAAATAAAAGATAAATAGAGTTATTTGGACATGGATTAATAAAAATATCCTTAATATCAACTCACAGAAACTTTCTGAATATTTTGGTCATTAGATGGCTAGCATCAATTACTCAGGATTTGCGGGGGATGGAGTGTTCATAACATTTCTGATGTAAAAATTAATCCCTTGGAGTGTTATTCCTTTGTTAGTGTCAGTTGTTTAGATTCATAAGAACACTTACCTGAGACAGTAGCTGCTAATACTACTGTTTCTTTCTTAAGTAATCTGTTTCCTGGGACTAGAAGAAAAGAAAACATGGAGAAGGTTTGTCAATATGCACAGAAAAAAATAGCATAGACGGGTTCCATCCTTTTCAAGTTCAAGTTGTTCCCCACTGGAGGTATCAATATTTCATGTTGATAAGAACAAATGGAGTGAGGATGAGATTGGATCAGGGTTGATGAGTCTTATAGGAGGAAATAGAACTCAGCAGTAGCTGATAAAAGTGCTAAATAGCTGAAAATAAACCAGGATGCTCTGAAACCCTTGCAGACACACTCCTGCCGTTTTTGTGATGCTGTGAATGGCAAGGAGAGTTATATAAATGCGAGTCTTTTCAATCATTCTCCAGTGAAAAGTAAAATGATCTATTTAATGAAGAGGAGTCTTTTCTTTATTTAAATGTAAGTAGTCTAATTTTTGGAGATCTAAGCTATTGAGTTTTCCAGATGGATCGATGGACCCATGTGTGTTCCCAGACTGAAAATAAAGTTGCTAGTTAGAGAAAAAAGAAGGGTACTCCAGAAAAAATCAGAAAGTGAAGGAGTGTATAAAAAAGTAGGAAAAGAGTATATGTATATTACAAGTTAAATATTTCTTAGTTCAGAGAAAGAACAAAGTATTCAAAAATTGCAGATTAATGCAGCAGCTAATTAATAAGTCGTTTTAGTGTATCATGTCAAAAACTGTGTCTAGGTGACAGCTGACAGGAAGACAACACGTTTCTTTTATTTCTGTATAAACTGGTTCCTTTTTTGTTTTGTTATTAAATTCTTTATAGAATTTAAGCTTCTTAATGATAGAAATACCTGAATCACTCCCTCAGATTCTAAAAGTTCTGAATCTAGGTTATAAAGTTTGTACTTTTAAAATATAAATATTCACTATCACTGATTATTAAATAGCTTACGTTTCCAATATAAACCACATTTCTTTTAAAGCCTCTGTCCTAGTTATTAATACATAAATTCAATGCATAGTATCAGACATGGTTTGTTTAATCCTCTCATCTCCTCTTACTGTTATTTAGAAAATAATAGAATCTTATATGTAATCTCAAAAAAATGTACCTGAGGTCACAATTGGCCTGAGTGTTTGTTCTCTTCTATTACAAGTATTCTCATATGGAATCTCTAATGTCCACACCAGGATGTGGATGATTTGGGAAAAATACTATATCATGAGAGGAGATACTTAAATTGCAATATTTCATTAATGCCCTTGTAAATGAAGCATCGAATCCAGATAACTCTCTTTTTTCTACATCAGGATAAGGGATAAAAAACATTAGAAAACCTAAAAAATTAAATACTCCTGGTGTTGAAGTATTAGCAATGAAATATTCTATTGCATAAGTAGCCAATGAATTGATGGAAACCAACCCACAATAAAGTAATAGTGTTTAATTTTCATTAAACACTGAATCTGGGGATGGTTTCCAATGCAGTGATGGATGATGGCTACAAAAGTAGATGAAATAATCTAGGTGTTTCATACTTATTTGAACTTAGGATGTGGCTATAAGTGTGATTTTTAATGTGGTGACAAAAATAGTAGAGAAGCTTAGAACGTGACAATTCACATTACAAAATACAGAAATAATTGCAACTCTATTCTCAGTGTTGTAGAAAAAATATGCACACAATAAGCTTTGGACTTTGGGCAGATAACAATTAAATAGAATTTGGTTTATCATTTGAATTTCATAAAATGAAAAAAAATGAAATAAACTAAAATTTACATTCTGTAATCACATTTTAATTACAGATGATTAAGAACTTTCTAATGTAGAAAATAAGATATTTTCTTAATTCTGAGCTAAATTTGCAAAAGAAGTTTGAAGTAAGAATCAGCTGTAGAATCAAAAGAAGGTGACTACGAGTTTCGGAGTTTGGAGTGGCCGGGGCGGCATCAGTTCCCGCCCTCCTTTACCTTACAGCCGAATGTGAACATTCGGCAGAAGCAGCTGGCCGCTTGGTGCTCGCTGGTCCTTTCCTTCTGCCGCCTGCACAACCAACCGGTCCAGCCTGATGGTGATGGAGGCGCAAGAGAGTCCGCTCTTCAACAACCTTAAACTGCAGCAGAAGCTTTCTATGGAGTCAATCCAGATTGTATCAGAAGAACTGCGGAAGAAAGGGAACCTCGAGTGGTTGGATAAGGACAAATCTAGCTTCCTGATCATGTGAGGGAGGCCAGAAGAGTGGGGGGAACTCATTTATCAGAGGGTCTCCAGGATTGGCCGTAACAACTCCGTGTTCACCTTGTATGAACTGACCAATGGAGAAGACACAGAGGATGAAGAGTTCCATAGTTTGCATGAGGCCACCCTCCTGCAGGCTTTGCAGGCCTTATTACAGCAAGAGCACAAGGCTGGGATCATCTCCATCAGCGATGGCCGAGGTGTCAAGTTCTTCTAGCAGAGATCTGTCTCCCTTTTACTTTTTTACCTTCCACCTTTCCAGGGCTTTCAACAGGAGATAGACACAGTGTCCCCACAGACTGGAACTGTGACGCCATCAGACTTCTGACAGCTCCTGTCCTAATAGCTGGGACACAGGGATGGGTTTCCCACTTACTCCTAGAATAGGGTGAGCCCAGGATGCCAGGAAGAAAAGATTCCTTCTTCTTGGCCTCTCTCCTCTTCAATCCTAGACTGTCTCTGAGCCAAGGTCTGTAAACTTGACACTATGTGTGTTTACACTTAGGTACATACACACATATGCCTGCACAGCTTCTGTCTCCTCCCCCTCCCACCACTTTATCTGCTATTGCCTCCCTTCTCAGGCTGGTGCTGGATCCTTTCTAGGGGAGAGGGGAAGCCATCCAGGCAACATGAAGATAGGAGGCCCCATGAGGAGCCTGGCACTGAGAGGTGGGCCAACACTGATTTATGATATTAAAATCTCACCTCCTAAAGAAAAAGAATCAAAAGAAGGTAAACTCTGTAGTCAATAATCCAGGTTAAAATTTCTCACTGGTGAAACTTGTATTCCGTTTCAAAAAAAGGACTTATAAGAACTTTAAGAATACAATGTTATAGTTTGATATATTCAAACTTTAGAGATGTCTTCTCAGAAACAGTTAAGATGTGGTTAATCATTCAATAAAGCTAATCAATTTATTTGAAACTCAATTTTTAAGAAAGGTAGGTTGCTGAAAGCAACATCCACTTAAAGAAAAAAAAAAAGTCCAAATGAATAAATAACTGGCTTTCAACACCTGGCATACTGTATTCATTAGTCTTTAATGATTACAGCACTTAAATGAGGAAGATAGTTCAGTGCTTAGGACAAAGGCATTAATAGAAAGGAAAATAATTCTCAGAAGAAATATAGACTTAATCCAGGACTATTCCAATGTTCAAGAATTGTGATAATAATTGCGTATAGCTAGATTTCTAGATTTCTCTTGAAAACTGGCCACTTGTAACTTTCATTATCTCAAATGCAACCATCTTATCATTCTGTCTTAATTCTAAGTGTATATGAATCGATTGCATACTGAAACAAGAGACGTATCTCAGAAACCCTACATGCAATTCTGAACTCTTGTTTGATGCTGTGTTGAAATGAAATTTTTGGAAGAGCCAGAAATAAATATGAGTACTTTATTTTAACTGTGTAAGTCATCCATGAGTCATTGGGACAAGTGTAGGAGTTTTGCAGATTGTTGCATTTGTGTGTTTTCATTCTCTTACATGTGTGCAATTTGAAATTTCTCTTCTTTGCTGAGAAGTTTCCTTCCCCAGAGACCCTAGCATGACAATCTCCTACTTCTATTCTTTTTTCTCTTGTCTTTCTTTGTTTCTTTGTTTTTCTCTCTCTCTTTCTTTTTCTCTTTCTTTCTTTCTTTCTTTTTCTTTTTCCTTCCTTTCCTTGTTTCTATTTTTTGCCAATGAAACAAAAAGGAAACTCAAACCCACAGAGACTTCTAAATAATGTGTATATTTAGTTTTAATCTTCTTCACTGTTTTTCATAACATGTAACTGGTTTGAGATGAGCTGATGACTTAAGAGCTGAGTGGAAAGAACCAAGTAACAAAAATGCAACTTTTGGATCAATCAAGAGCTTTGACCTTCTAGTCAAATGATCAAAGTCGTTTTTGTTTCAGTGGGTTCTATATAACTAAGAAGCAACTTGAACCAGAAGAGCACATTTAGTCAAGCTTTGTTGGCCCAGTCTGAATTTGAAAACTAAAAACAGTAGCAGAACTAACCCTAAATGAGTGATTAAATGAGTCTTTTTGTTTGGGAGTGTTTTGTTATGAAAGAAAAATAACTGATAAAGATAATTATTCACCTATTATAATGAATTTTGGTGTGTTGAAGATTGAAACCAAGGACCACCACTCTGCTAAATCTCAACAGCATTTTTCTCGAGGTTTTTCTAAGTCGCTAAGTTACTTGGACAAATCTACTTCTGCTTTCTAAAGTGTTGAGATTATAGGTAGATATCAGCAAGAGGTTATCTCAAAAAAAAAGAAAGAGGAAAAAAAAGAAAGAAGAAATGTATCCAATAACGTTGAAATCAAATAACTAATCTTTTAATAAGATACTTTTTCTATAATATTATACAATTTAGAATAATCAAATTAAATCAGTAGAACAGAGAAATATCAATCATTTTGCATCTTCACATTTTCAAGAAGATAGCTATGTACAGGCACAGAACTAGGAGACAAATACTATGCTATGGGTTGGCCAAGTATAAAGTCATATAACTATAAAAAGGTATTTTTCATTGACTTTGGGAGTGAACTCATTGTAGAAGAGAAGCATCAAAAAACAGTATGAAAATACGAGCAACTTGAACAGTGCAATCTGTCAAGAACCTGGTGATGAAACAATGTTGTTCTATCTCAGAAGTAATTACTATGTCACTACAGTGTGCAAGGATCTGTCCTGTGTAATGAATGTACAAAGACACAATCTTTTTACTTAAAAGCTTGCTATCTAGCAGGAAATTAGAAAATAAATTTAGAAGATATGGAGAGCAAAGATAGGACGCAACAATCTTACTTGTGCCTTTTATTATTTCAAGACAAAAATAAATAGAATACAAGATTTATAGCCAGAATTAAAAGGCATAGTATATGGTGAGACTTCAAGTTACATTGCTAACAAGATCCTAAACATTCAATAGATTAATTTGTTGCTTAAATATTAGCAACTAATTCTTTCTTATTGTACTCTGTGTTCATTGGAAAATCTAGTTATGGAGTCACTATTCTACTAAGGTTATTAGACAGCTTATTATATTTTTCATTTAATACTAGGATTCAAGAAAAAAAGTTATTGCTTTGGCCTCAGAACTTGGATCTGTGTAGAATAAGCTTTCTTAAAACTAAAAGTATGCATTTTTTGCCTATACTCTTTGTCATATGCACTGGGACATATCAAGCAACATTTCTGGCCACTCTTCACTCAGTAGGTGGCCCACTTCTTTTATAGGAAGCATGAATATCAGTTGACAACTCCAAGTGTTTCTTGAGTAGTTCAACTCATCCTGGTTAAACAACACTCCTGTACAATGAGAGTATCATTGCATAGTCTTGTCCATGTAAGCTTTTCTCTGAAATAAAATTTTATTAATAAGAAAACTTTGATAGAATTGCCACTCTCTGAAGGGGGTAAAGTTTTCCTGCCTGTCAGTACAGACATATGTAGGCACATCTATCTCACTTGCAAAAAAATAAAAATAAAAAACACTTGATTTGCAATCTGAATTACTTTTTAGTAGTTCCTTTATAAATTTATAATAAAATTACATTAAATGAATAAAATGAAAACTCTTATTTAGAATTACTACTTAATGCTTAATCCTATATAGTTAGTCAGAAAAAAAAAAAAACAACAGTAGAGTTCACAGCTCCAAATTCTCATAAAATGATGAGCCTAATCATGTAGAGATAAAAGCATCAGTTATTCAGCAACTTGAAATTCTCAGGAATTTCCAGCATTTACTTTATAATACTTTTTTTCATGCTGTCAATATTCTAAATCATCCTGTTAGGTTAAAATAAGTATCTGTTAGATATGTCATGTTTCAAAGGTATAATCAATTAATCAGTCAGTCATATGGAGAAATGATAAGGTTCAGACACACTCTATTCCTTTGTAGCTTCCTGAAAATAAATTATCTATTTTTATCTTAGTCTTAAGTAATCTATGTTATTTTCTTCTGAAAATTCAAGGTGCTGCTGCTGGTGGTGTGTGTATGTGTGAGTGTGTCTGTGTCTTTGTGTTTTCAATGCTAACCTGTGATTAAAATGAAAAATAAGCTTAAAACTAGAAGAAGAGCTTCTGGTTGTACAGAAAGTTGAAATTTAAATGGGTGAAGCAATTTATGTCAGTTGTTCTTTTTGACTGGCGATGCTAGTTCTTTTTCCCTTTCTGCAACTGCAAGTATTGATTTGCTGAAGAAGTGATTGTACATGGTCACACCTTCCGGAGTCAGTGAGGTCAGGGGCTCCTGACATTCACTTCCTGCAGGAGCATCGTCAGTAGCACCTTTTCTGAGCAGCAGATTTTCTGACTGCCCCACCCCCAGGTGCTGGCAATGCACGCTCAAAATGAGTACCCATGAACTTAGGTGAAGTGGGAAATTTTTTATATGATTAATACACTGCTGTGACAATTGTGGGAAATGAGAATGTGTATTCAACATTAACTGCTGGTGTTGCTAATATCTTTTTGTTGTTGTTGTTGTTGTGAACACCCTAGTGAGTAAAAACTAAAAAGATTTTAGATGGACTGTTTATCGTTTACCTGGAACTGAAAGTTATTAAATCGTATGGATGTTTTATGCTGTTCATCCTTTAACTTTACTTGTTTTTAGTAGTAATCTGGTCACTTTGTTTTTCACTTTTAATTTTATATGCCACTTGAATCATATGATTCAGATGCTAAAGTCGTGAAGTAATTACTTTTAGATATTATTGTATAATGTGACTCAAAAGGAGTGTTTAAGAATGAAAAACTTTGTTTATTATATTTTCAAAGTCTCTTTTAAATAATTTATTTACTTGAAATTAGTTAAAACACATTTTTAAAGATTAATGTTTAAGAAAAACACTAAACATTCAAGAGTTGATGAGTTATTTTGTAAATATTAACAGAAGAGTATTGGAAGTACAGCTCTGACCAATAACTCTAATACCTGTATTTTTCTTTTCAAAAATTTCATATGCTGAATTTTGACATAATTCAACTTGTTTTAAAAGCAGCAATTTTCATTTCAAAGCAAGCAAGAATGTGAGGTCTTTAACTAATATTTGCAGTATACTGATTTTTTAAAAAATATTATTAATTACAGAAAACATTTCTCAACAAGAACTTTTAACTGTTGGTTCATAGAACTATAGACCACCTAACTAATATGCCACTGGTAGAAATATTTGACAATGAGCACTTGAGTAAAACTTTTTAATACACTTGAACCATTTCCCCCCAGTATGCAATAAAGTGCCATCTATAATATATATATGTATTATATATACTAAATCGAAAACTTTGTAATTCAAATTAATTAAATTAATTAAATATAAACTAAGCATATATATATATATATATATATATATATATATATATATATATATATAAATTAAACACGATCCCTAAAGAAAACCAACTGAATGTTCTGGCGTATGTGGTAAAATTTCATAAAAAAGATCAAGGTGACTTTTTGTACTGCACTAAGCTATATAGTCTTATATAATACTTTATAAAATACATAAATATTTTAATATCAATGTTTTAATGAGGAAAAGTAATTAGTGGCTGAGTCTACCATACCCATTTGATGCGTAAGTAGCTTAAAATAACTGTCATGTGTAGTCCCCAATAAGCTTTTCAGGAAATATTTTTTAATGTTATGTAATAACTTTATTTTCTACGTTTTGAAACTTCTTTCTTGCAAGGAAATAGTAAAATGTTTAGATAAATTGGATAAAGGGATTTGACTCCAAATATTCAACTTAAAAAATTAATAGCAAGGACATTTCAGGTAATTTTTAAAAGCTTATATCAAAAGTATGCTTGTATTCTCATTTTAAAAGATATTTTACATTTTTATTTTTCCCTTTCAACTTTGGAAGAAAAAAGTAGCCTTATTCCCACAATAGGGATGTAGGAGGGATATGGAAATGTATGTGTGTGTGTGCTATCCATGTGTGTGGGAAACATCTGCTTGCATGTTTTAAATCTTGTGTCTACTTTATACATTGAGACATTATTGTGCTTTTCTCTACTTATTACATAGAAATATTCCTATATTCTGAATGTGATCCCCTTCTTACAAGTAAATATCACAACTGTCTTCCTTTAGATCCATGGGCTTTGGGGAACTCCTGATCTAAAATTGATCTAATTTTAAGTAAAACTTATTTTTAAAGTTCATTGCCTTCAAATATTATTAATTTTCTTTATGATCGGTGTTTTTCTTCTTTGTTAAGGAAATATTGTTTGTACCCTAAATCACACAAATATTCTATTACTAGGTCTTACGAACTTTATTTTTTCCCTGTGCTTATCTATCTTTGTTGCTCTCATGGCATGTTTGACCCTGGTCAAACACTTTTTTTTTCTATTTTTCCGAGGATCTACGAGCTTTTTAGCAATTCCCAAGCATGAGAATATCAAGAATTATCTATTATAACTGTGATGACTACAGTTTCTAAATTTATGCTTCTCAAAATAGAATCATAAATTATCTCTATTAACTATCTCAAATATGTCTCAAGATTCTATATGTCATGCTAACTATAATCAACCTTTATAATTCATAATGATACCTATGGATTAGATCTTTCCTAACATTACTTATCCTAGTAAATCTATGGATTATTCCACATTAAAAATGAGAAAAGACACAAACAAGGGCCATGGTGGGAAATGGGGAGATAGATTTGGGGGTCTAAAATGGGTAAACGAAAGGAGAGTGATGATGATGGAACATACTTGTGCACTAACTCTTCAAGGTGAATGCAGCTGTAAAGTACACTGATAGATACTAATGAGGATAAAAATTTTGTGGAAAAATAAAAAACATAAAATGATGAAAGAAAATCAGGCCATACCTTCACATTTCATGAGTGGCCACACTTTTGTGCTTTTGTAATACAGTCCCCTGCTGATGATAAGTGTGGGTTAAGCATTGTTATGCTCCAAGAGTGACATTCTCAGCACTGAGCTGCCTTCTCCTGTGTACCAAGTGTGTACATCTCTCCTATTTCAAACCTGCGCTCCACAGAACATACGAAGCCTGCTGTTCAACTCTTCACTCACTACGAAAAAAAATAACTTCCCCTCTAGTTACAGAACTGCACCACCCTGTAGCCTTTTATACTATTATTGTGTATTGGCATATCTAATGCTATACAAGTATGTTCTTTTGTTTATTTGAAAAACAAAAGACATAAAACAAAAACAAAACAAAAAAACATCCATAGTGCCCCCACTTAGGATCTAGACATGTTTGCTTACCAATTTCTATTTCAATGCATTCTTTTTCCTTCCATTCAAATTCCTTGTTTCTTTTGTATTTGTAAATAAATATTACTTTTCTGTTTGTAATAAATATAAACAGGTTTACTATATCAAAAACCAATGCAAAACAACAAAAGGAATACAATTACGATTACCTATATCCAATAATAACAGCAACACTTTAGAGATATTAATGGCCCAAACCAAATATAATCTCTTTGGAATGTTTTTCACTTGGAGAATGGTTCCATTGTCTCTAATGATTTTCAATGTTCACATTATCATTATAATTTGCCTAAAACACACATAAAACCAAGGTAATCTTAACAAGGTCAACCAATTATTTCTATCTAAGTATTTCTCTAGTACACTCCTTATTTTTTCATGCTAGGCTATTTTACTGCTGTAATAATTCAATGTCTTTGTAGTGTTTTCACCTCTCAACCCATCACCATTCCATAAAATAGTTAATTATCTAAAAGTATAAAGTTGCATTTCAATTTTACTTAAAATTTAAACTACTATCCAGACTTAAAAATGAATTACAAAGAATCATAATAAATAATGTTATCATTAATCATAAAGTATCTTATTAATTTCATATCATACTGTTAAAGTTCCTTCATAAAGTATAATTTTATCCCTGTGCTTCAAATATATTCTAAATATCACAAAACATAATGCTAAACTCATTTTCTTATACTTTCTTCAACATTAGTTTTAATTTCTAAAGCTATACATCCCAAAATTGTTTTAACAATAAACCTTAATGCTAATGTAATCGTAAGACCTTCATTTATGTATTACTATTACTTTTTCTACTAATAGCACTGTTCCTAATAATAACGTGTACCATGAAGGACTGAGACAATTTGATACTTAGAGTACATTGTCTTTCCTTCTCCTCATAAATGCATACAATAATGCATAAACTATTACTTTTAATGATACAATACAGTTAATTTTTAATAAAATTAAGATCTCAGTTTGCTAATTTGTTTTTCTTTGTTCACTATAACTTTTCAATTTTCTAATTATTTTTTGATTATGTGTATATCTTACATTTTTTCTATTTCATGTCTTCCATTTGAAAAATGAATATTATTCATTTTAATTTTGCAAATGTTGGTTCTAAGACTTGCAATTTTCTTAAATTTTAGTCTACTAAGATTTCAAGATATCACCACACATGATATTATAACAGTTCACAACTTTACAATTTCATTGGTCTTATGTGCCTTTGATAACATTTGATAACAAGTAATAAACCATCAATAATTATGGTCAATATCCCATTAATTACTATTGTGTTAGCCACTCACATTTTGCTTTATAAAATATTTAATAATGACATATTTTAGATTTACTATTTACCACTTCTAATTATCTTCCTCATTACTGTAATTTCAAGTTGTTCTTTAGTATGGCCTTTAAATAAATATGTTTTGCTTCAGTAGTTTTTATAACAGTTTATTGTTGTAAACAAATTGTATTAGCTTTCTGATGTGTAAAATATTTCTATTTCAAATAAACTTTCAAAAATTATTGTCAAAAATAATAATGCATTTTATCTTGTGTAGTTTAATGTATTGGATTTTTAAATTTTCCATTTTAAAGTTATAACCTAGTTAAACAACTTTCATTTCAGTTTTTTCCTTTCATCACTTGACTTTTTATATTGTTTCTGAGCAATAACGTTTTAATGAGAAGTGATAATCTAACTGTAATTTTCTTATATTTAATGTTTTAGCACTTCCTATAATATTTTCTCATTATCTTCTGTTTTTAGCATTTGGTCATTATATGTCCAGCTAGAGTTATGTGCATCTATTTGGTTTGGGATTATTGAGTTTCTTAGAACATGTAATAACATTATGATAAAATTTTAAAACTTTGAAATGTACCGAAGTTGTTTTATGCAACACTTTTCATTTTTTTTCTCTTGGAACTCTGGTAATGAATGTGACCTTACAGATATTTATGAAGTTTCCCACTGAATATGAACAGAGTACATGTTTTTCTCAGCATCACATGGAACATTTTCTAAAATAGAGCACATTCTAGGTCATAAGTCATACGTAAATATATAAAAGAAAGAGCAATAATTTCTTGTATTCTTTCAGATCATATTGGAATAAACTGGAACTTAACAGCAAAGGAAACAAAGGAAAATAGACAAATAAATGGAAACTAAAAAGCTTACTACTGACCAAACAATGCATCACAAAGGAAATTTAAAACTTCATAGTGTTACATGATAAAGGAAGTATAGTATATCAGATTTTTGGGGTTACAATGAAAGCAGTACTTAGAGAAAAGTTCATAGCCATAAATGTGCACATCAAAAGAACAAAGCAGTCACAAATAAACACATTAATGATGTAACTTAAGACCCTAGAAAATTAAGAACAATCAAAACCAAAAAGCAATAGGAGAAAAGAAATTCTAAAGATCAAATCTGAGATTAATGAAATTGAAATTTAAAAAGCAATAAAAAAGATTAATAAGTCAAAAAGCTGATTCTTCACACGAATAAACAAGATTGGCAAATATCTAGATAAATTCACCAAATGAGTGAAAGAAAATGCACAGATTTCTGCACTTAGAAGTGAAAAGGGTGAAACTACAACAAACTCTTCAGAAATTCAATATATTATGAGAAATTATTTTAAATACATATATTCTAAAAAATTAGAGAATTGAGAAGAAATGGATGACTTCCTGGACACATACAAAAAATTGAATGAAGAAGATTTAAAAATCTGAAACAACCCCATTACACACACAGAAATTGCAGTAGTAATAAAAGCTCTACTTACAAATAAAAGGCCAGGGCCAGATGGATTCAAAGTAGATCTTTTTCAGTGCTTCAGGGAAGAACTAACTCCAATTATTCTGAAACCCTTCCGTGAAGTTGAAAGAGAAGGAATACTACCAAATTCATTTCTGGAGGTTAGGGTCACCTTATTCCCAAAACCAGACAAAGACTTAAGCAGGAAGGAAATTATAGACAAATATTCTTAATGAATGCAGATGTGAGAATTCTTATGAAGATTCTGGCAAAAGAAAACCAGCAACTAATAAGAAAGATCATACACCACGATCAAGTGGGCTCCATTATAGGATGCCAGGCTGGTTCGTCATGACTAAATCAATGTAATGCACCACGTTAACAAAAGCAAAAACAAAAACTACATGATCATCACAATTGATGCAAAAAGTGCCTTTGATAAAACTCAACACCTTTTCAAGACAGAAACTCTTAGAAAAATAGGTAGAGAAGAGACTTATTTCAAACTCGTAGAAGCCATATATGCCAAACCTGCCACAAATATCATAATAAATGGAGAAAAATTGAAAGTCCTCCCTCTCAAATCAGCAACATGACACAGCTCCCCACTCTCACCCCTCTTATTCAACATAGTCCTTGAAAAACTTGCATAGGAATCAGGCCAGAAAAAGAAAAAAAAGTAAAAAGGACATATACATCAAAAAAGAGGAAGTCAAACTATCTTTATTTGCAGACGATCTGATTATCTACATAGAAGACCCAATAAATTCTATGATAAAACTTTTGGAAATAATAAACAAACTCAGCAAAATCGCAGCCTACAAAATCAACACTAGCAAATCACTCTGCATCAAGGAACACACTGAGAAAGAGTTTTGAAGAATAATCCTATTTTCAACAGCCTAGCAAAAAATTAAATACTCATGAGTATACCTAACCAAGGGGGTGAAGGATCTATATAAAGAAAACTACATTACACTGAAGAAAAAAGTTGTAGATTAGATCAAAAAATGGAAAAACATCCTCTGTTCTTGGACAGGCATAATCAATATGGTCAAAATTACTATACTATCCAAACTGATAGAAAGATTTAATGGGATTTTTATCAAAATGCCAAATATATTCACAGAACTTGAAAAAACTAATCCTTAAATTTATATCGAACTAAAGGAAACATAGAATAGTCAAAACAACCTTAAATAAGAATAATAAGTCAGGAGGCATCACAATTTCAGACATGAAGTTATACTATAAAGCAATAGTTATGAAAACTATGTGGTACTGCCACAAAAACAGACAGGTAGACCAGTGGAACAGAATTGATGATGCAGAAAAAACTCAAATACTCTCAGCTATCTAACCTTTGATAAAGGAGCCAACACTATACACTAAAAAAGAATAGCCTCTTCCACAAATGGTGTTAGGAAAGGTGAACATCCACATGCAGAGGAATGAATATAGGCGCACACCTGTCACCCTGCATCAAAGTCAAATCAATGTGGATCAAAGACCTAGATATTAAAACTGAAACTCTCAACCTTCTGGCAGATAAATTAGGCAAATATCTAAAAGACATAGGTATAGGCAAAGACTTTTTTAACAAGGTACCAAAATAAAAAGAAATTACCCCAGCATTAACAAGTGGAATTGGGTCAAATTAAAAAGTTTCTGCATTGCAAAAGAAATTATCAGCAATGTAAACTAAGAACTAACAGACTTGGAAATACATTCACCACCAGTACCTCAGATAGGATGTTCATAACCAGAAAATCCAGGAAACCGAAGAAAAGGAAGCCTCTCAAAATCAAAGGCACTTTTAAAAAATGGGCAATGGAAAGGAATAGGCAATTCTCAAATGAAAAATTTCAAATGGCCAATGAATACATGAAAAAATGTCAAACATCGTTAGCCATAGGAGAAATGCAAATCAAAGCATTGCAAAGATACCATCTAACACCAGAGAGACTGGCATATATCAAGAAAACCAACAGCAATCAATGCGGGTGAGGCTGTGGGGAAAAAGGAACCCTCCTGCACTGCTGGTGGGAATGTAAACTGGTACAACCACTATCGAAAGCAGTATGGAAGTCTCTCAAAATACTGGAAATAAATATCCCCTTTAGCGCAGCTATACTTCTTGGAATTTTCCCAAAAATGTTAAAAACTACATATATACAAGATACACATATACCCATGTCCATAGAAGCACAACTAACAATAGCTAACATGTGGAAGACACCCAAATACACATCAACAGAAAACGGATACATAAATTGTGGTGTTTATACACAATGGAATACTACTCATGCATAAATATAGATTGGTTGGAGGCTTTTGTACATGAATTGAGGCAACTTGATATCATCATGCTTCCTGAAGTGAGTCAAAAACAGAAAGTGAAATATTAAATGGTTTTCCTAATATGTGAAACCCAGACTATAATTATTTCATCTAACTTAATTTGGGAAATAATGGGAACTGATGGGGAGAGGGAGGGTTTTGGAGATTCGAAAAGATAGTTGGGAAGGATTTGTAAATCTGTCACAATATATATGTGCACAAAATACTCAAGATAAATGTAAACTTTATGTACTGCATTTATACATATCAATAAAATGGGGAAATTATGAAAAGTTAAGTAAATCATTAATTATATAAACAATTATGAAACCACAATAAAAAAATGCTTAACTTTAAAAACCTAAAAAGTCAAGGAAACAATGCATTTCAATGACAAATTCTCTGACAGATGCTTATTATATGAAAATAATTATCAGAAGTTGCACATTTATCAAATGAAGAAAAAGTACTCTCAAATGTACAGTTATCCTTTATAAATAAATTTTCAAATAAATATTTTGTATTTTAAGTCAATGAAACATTTTCTAAAAAAAAACTCCCTAGTATACTTACAAATTATGCCTAAAAGTAGATTCCATACCAAAAACAAACTAATGGCAGAATAATTTGGAAAATACATAATGACCAAAAAAATCCAGTATTTCAGATTGAAAAGTAGAGTATTAAAATGGCTAAAAGTCAAGTTATTATAATATATTTTACTATATATAATTCTTTAATAATACTTCAGAATGAAGATCATGGTTTCAAAATTTCCATGTAGCATTTAATATATAGAAGAATTAAATTGAATATACTTAAACAACAGACTGGAAGAAAAAGTTTATGTGCTTCAGTTAAAGTGGTAAAACTTAGGCTATGTATACATAGAATTATTTTTATGACCATCAAATAATTTATGCAGATTAAAGTACTCCAGATATAAATAAAACAAAAGAGAAATGTAAAAATGTTCAATTATTCAATAAAGTAGAGAAAATTAAAAAAACAAAAATCAAATAGGTACCCGAGTGTACTGCCGTGAAAGAGCTTTTGCTAAACTTGCATGAAAGCTTTATGATAATAGTAGTAATAACAATAACAGTAATAGTAATGTGTCCATCTGAAACATAACTCTTACTTGGAAAATTAATGTATGAAGAAAGTAATTAAAATACATGATCTGGCAAAATGAATCAAATAACCCACCATCCACTCTATTCTGTGAACAGGAAATTGTCTTCTAACATAACAATACAATTTCGTAGTAAAAGGATAGAAATAGTGTAAAATGTAAAAATTACTTATAAACACAGGAGTTACACTATCAGAAAGAAGAGTTTAAACTAAATCATATTAGACATAAAGAGAGCATTACATGATGATAAAAGGGTCAATTCACATGAAAATATATTAATATGGATATATATATATATCCATATTAATATATTTTATATATATATTTATATATATATATATTTAAATATATTTATATATATATATATATATTCCATATATATATTTTAATATATATATATACATCAGAGCTGTTGGCCACCAACTTCAATTCTACCCTTCAACCAGACTCCTATATCCTTATGAGAATAGGAGAATGCTCTTCAATTAAGCCTGTCCCTAGTGTCATTAAACTGGGGACCGCTATTATAAAACATGTGTATCAATGTGTATTAATGCACATTCTTTTCAATTGCTCATGTAATTGAAGGACTGTATAGTATTTCATAGATTGAACCTTAATCTACTCAAATAATTGAAATTACTCATAAGTGAACTGTTCTCTGAGAATATTAAAGTGGAACTAGATATTTATATCATAAAGTTACGTAACTTTCCACAGTTTAAAGAAGTAAATCAGGTCAAAAATTTCTCAAAAACAGTTAAATAAGTTACAGAACAAAGTGAATACAAACTGGTATTGTGGTGAAAAAGTGCTCTAAAAAGAATTAAAATATTAAATGTCCATATCAGAAACTACAATAGTCTAATAAATAACCTAATTTTTCTATTAAAAATCCAAGAAAACCAATAAGAAAAGCACAAATAGCCTAAACTAACCAGAAATATAAAAGCGAGATGAATGAAATTGAAAGCCAAAACAAGATAAAGAAAATCAATAATTTACAAAGCTGATTATCTAAAAGTATTAAAATTAATCAGCTTCTTGGGAGATTGATGAAAATAAAGAAGACAAAATTGAAAAGTGGGCAACTACAATGAAGAGGCAGTTCACTCACTAAGAAGTTCAAATAGCTGATAGATACATGAAAAGATGTTCAACATCCCTAGCCATAAGAGAAATGCAAATCAAAACAATGCTAAGATACCAACTCACCCCAGAGAGATTGGCCTATGTGAACAAGTCAAATAGTAATCAGGGCTGGCAAGGCTGTGGGGAGAAAGGAACCCTCCTGCACTGCTAGTGGGAATGTAAATTTGTACAACCACTTTGGAAAGCAGTATGGAGATCTCTCAAAAGACTTTGATCCAGCGACACCCCTCCTGGAAATACATCCAAAAGAGGCCAAAACAACACATAACAGAGAAATATGTATACCCATGTTCATAACAGCACAACTAAAGATAGCCAAAATATGGAAGTCACTAAAATACCCATCAACAGACCAGTGGATACGCAAACTGTGGTATTTATACACAATGGAATACTATGCATCTATAAAGTCCAACAGCGTGGAGGCTTTTACGGGCAAATGGAAGAAACTTGAAAACGTCATGCTTAGTGAAGTGAGTCAGAAGCAGAAGGTGAAACATTGGTCTCTCTGATATGAGAGACCCAGATCACAACTCTTATGGAACTTAAAACGAAAATCAAAGTGAACCAGAGGGGTAGGGGGGGGGAGGGAGGGAGGGAGGGAGGGGTGGATAGGAGGTGGGACAAAAGGAGAGTATCTTGTCACCTTGACAAGATACATAGGTGCACAAAATGCTCAACTTCCTTGTAAACCTTAAATTTTGCGCTTATACATATCAATAAAATGGGGAAAATGTTCAATACCAGTACATTAAATTTCAAATGATGTTTTTACACACCTGAGAAAATCATCTATAGTAAGGTTGCTTTCTATGGTTTCAGAGATTTCGCCACATAGTCTCTGATCAAATTTTATTTTATGATTTCTCTGAGCCAGGCCTGGTGGAGTAATCCTAAATCCCCTAAATCCCACTACACTAAGAACCTGAAGATAACGGATCACTAGTTTGAGCCCAACATTCAAAAAATGTCTTATGGACCACTTTATTAAATGATAATTTTATTAGAATTTTAAAAAAAAATTTCAATTAGACCTGCAGTTTCAATGTAAGTCTTAAAAACAAAAGAATACCTCTTCACTTATGTTAGTTTTGATTCATTTTTAGCTCAAAGTAGGAATGTAATAGCTTCCTAGACTTGTGCATATTAACTTATAATTACAATGAACAATGTAATATTGATGAGCTAGTTGATAGCACTGGTCTAAATTTTGGAATATGTGTTTATCTTTTCTTTTATTTTTTATGTATTCAAAAACAAACCATTGAACATTGCTGAATTATTTACACTGTATGTTTAACTACAAAAATATCCTAAAACAATAAGGGCTATAACTTTTGCAATAATACACATAATATATGGGTAAAAGGGTAAAATATATCACCTGATCTTTTTCTTCTTAAAGTAAACTATCAATCACTGGGAAATTTAGATAGAAAAGTTTTTATTTTCATGGTGAATAGAATGTGAATGAAAATGAATACGATGGAAAAAGGTGAATGAAATTGTACCTTTTGTTGTGTCATGATAACTAAGTAAATCAATGACAATTTTTCTTCAGAACAATTGTGTATTTTCTCTAGAGTACCTAGTTCTGATGAAATTGATTTTCCCACTCACTGTCAAAGATGTTCTATGAATTTGACTAACAACAGTAACTGTTCTTGGAGGGCAAATTTTATGAAATATTCTCAGGTGAGGAAAGAATACATATGACATGCAACACAGTATATTAATAATGATGTTCTTACTTAAAATGGTAAAATTATATAAAAGAGATTATAAATATATTTAATGTGATTTTACAGTTTAGGACTATAAATTTCAAATCATTCTTTTTTCCCACTATTCTTATTAATGTACATATGCAATACATAATTGTGATAATGAACTAGAGTATTTTGTGCACATATGTGTCACATCAAATTTACAATCCCTTCCCGTTTTTTAGCGTCCCACACCCTCTCCATCTTTTTCCCCCAACTACAGCTATCACATCATGGGGTTCTATAGAATGACTATATTCTGGGTTTCTTAAGTCAGAGAGAGTATACAGTACTTCACATATTTAATCTTCTGAATCTGAATGATTTCACTTACATCACCACTCTTTAGATGAACCTCCTATTCCTCAAATGGGCTGCAGTGGACAAATCTTGATGCCCCTTCTCTGAGTCCAGCCAATCGCTTCATTGGGATATTTGCCAATTTTTTTTTTGTCTGTATTTTGCTATATCTTTGTTGGGTTTCTTAAACCTGGCCTCACCAACCAGTCCACATAAAAACAGAAATACAACCATGTAATTCAAAAGGCTAGTAAATATGATAAAGAAGAAAAAAAGTTAAATTTCAAATGCTGCGCACTGGAAGGTACATGTTACTACATGCAAAGGGTTATCTTTACATCCATCAGTTTTCTTATTAAAAACTTACATCAAAGGCCTAATAAGTGAATTGCTACAAAAAGCAAACTTCAAAATATATTACATTGCTAGATTAAATAAACTTAATTCTATACCACATAAGTATACTTAAAGTAACAGATATGAAGGCAAATCAAATTTTATTTCAGGATTTTTTAAGTTTCATAATTTATTTACTCACATTACACTGATTTCTAAATTTTTACTAGATTTGGTTTATAAATTTACCTGCCTATCCACCAATATATTTATGTATAGGTATTTTTAAAAGATATTATGGAAGTCACCAAAATACCCATCAACAGACCAGTGGATACACAAACTGTGGTATTTATACACAATGGAATACTACGCATCTGTAAAGTCCAACAGCGTGGAGGATTTTACAGGCAAATGGAAGAAACTTGAGAACATCATGCTTAGTGAACTGAGTCAGAAGCAGAAAGGGAAACATCGTATGGTCTCTCTGATATGAGAGACCCAGGTCACAACTCTTATGGAACTTAAAATGAAAAACAAAGTGAAACAGGGGGGGAAGGGGAAGGGAGAGGGGGTTGGGTAGAGGGAGGGACAAAAGGAGAGAGGGAAAGTCCTTGTCACTTGACAGGATACGTAAGTGCACAAAATGCGCAACTTCATTGTAAACCTTAAAATTTGCTCTTATACATATCAATAAAATGGGGGAAATAAATAAATAAATAAATATCCCCTTTGATTCAAAAAATAAAAAAGAAAAGATATTATGTTAATTCCCCATGTTGTATGTAATTATTCTGCTTTGCGCACTACTATCCTATTACTGATAATGATGTGGGGAGATTTCACAGATTTTATAGAACAGCTGGTACTGTTTTAGAAGTACATCAATCAAATGATTTAAATACCAATCTATTTTTATTACGTTTTTCTCTTTAGATATTACCTTTCCTCTAAGTTATTTTGGTGCTCCTTATCTTTCTGCCTTTCTCAAAGAGGAAAATCTCACACTCAACATCAAAACAGTGAATTGCTACATTAAACAAGATTAAGACTTTATTAATATGCTCCATTAAGTGGACTTAAATCTGTAGCACATAAGTATATTACAGTTAAAGCAATACATAGATAAGTATGCTTAATATTTTCAGATGTTTTTAAATTGTCATATGCTTTTTCTTTTACCTATCTATTCATCCCTAATTTCACGCATACATATTTTTAAAGATTTTATTCCAATTGCCCATTTTGATTACATGTTTCCTTTCCTCTACATTTGTTTGGTGCTCCTTGTTTTTCTACTTCTCTCAGAGATTCCTCCAAATAATATCTGCAAAGCTGGGGTCATTGGTGAAAATATCTTAAGGGATTCATGGTCATGAAAAAATGTATCTTCTTCTTCAATTTTCAGGGATACTTTTGCTGGGTATAAAAACCTGGGTTGATATTTGCTGTCTTTTTGAGCTTGAAGGATGCTGTTTCAGGCTCTCCTAGCCTTTAAAGTTTGCCTCAAGAAATTTGCAGTCATTTGAATATTCTTGCCTTGGTAGAGTAATGTCTGTTTTCTCTTTCTGTTTTCAATATTCTCTTTTTATGTTGAATTTCTGAGATTTTGATTATGATATGTTGTGGTTAATCTCTTTGCTGGTTGCGGTTATTGGTGTTCCATAAGCTTTTTGTATCTGGAAATTAATTTCTTTTCTTAGATTAGTGAAATTTTCTTGCACTGTTGACGTGCATATATTGTTTATAGCTTTTGTGCTGTCTTCTGCTCTTTCTCCCACACTCATAATTCTGAGATTGGTTCTCTTTGAATCATCTATCATGGTGTATCCAGCTTCTTTGCTCATTTGTAACTTGGAGTCATGCCTAATTATATGTTTTGTTTCCTCAGCCTTGTCTTCAAGGTCTGAAACTGTGTCCTCACAATATCTGTGTTGTCTTTCTCTGTTGTTGCATATAAATTTATTGTCCTCAATGTCATCTAGATTTCTTTTTAGATTTTATAGTTCTCGATTAAAATGTTCCTTTATATCTTGTATTTTATTTATCTCAGCCAACTTTGTATTTGTGGCTTCAATATGTTCAGTGAGCTTTGTCTCCTCTAGGACCATTATTTGCTTAGTAAGATCGTCTTTAAACCTGCTGATTAATATTTGCATTTCTTTGAGAATATCTTGTTTGAACTGGTTGTTTGATTCATTTATGGACTTTTTGACTTCCTGCCCTTTGATTTCCACTCTTTTGGGGCCTATACCATTAATATCTGAGATCTCAGTCATATCTGTGGGTGCCCTGGTGCTCTATCGTCTTCTCATGTTTCTGGTGCTGAGGAATTTCATTTTAGGTGCTTAACTGAGAGGTTTCTTGAATGGCAATCATGGTGTGTCATGGGGAGCCATGATTCTTCTTAGTTCTGTGATTCAAGATGGCAGTGAGGGGGACCTGAGTATACATTTTTATGATTTTTTTGCATACATATACATGCATATATACTGCATATAATAATGTGAATAAAAATTGAAGCAACCTTGTTTTAATGTACATTAAAGACATTTTTATTTTCTCAATGAAAATCTTGAAACATTAATTTTTCCAGGCAATGAAAATAAATTATGAAAATTTAATGCAAAGTTAATTTTATAATATATATTCACCTCTATTTATGTTTATATGAAGAACCAGTTGTGAAATATTTTAGCTCTTGTCACAGAGAGCATTTCAAAAATGATAACGTGGCAGTAATCGATTTTTAAAATTTCTGAAGAAATTGCAATGAAATCGCTACTGAAAGGGCACACAGCAATAACAGTAGGCATAATATCATTACCTAATACACAACAGTGATTATTTAAATCCTCAAAAGTAAGTTATTAAAAACATTCCCTAGCTCTTCATATACCAGGCTTTGTAAGCAACCAACAATAGTTTTTCAAAGTTTCTGCATTGAATTTAAGTTAAATATCTAAAGACAAAGTGAATTTAATTATGTATTTCCTAAAAAATAGTAATTCACATTTCATTTTTAAATAAAACTGGGACTACAGACAGGATTATCAATTAAAATTGAAAGTAATGCAACAATAAATTTAAAAAATTATATGTTGTTATTTAATGTAGAAAATATCAATTGACAAATAGCTAATTTAGGGACCATCCCTAGTCATCATGATCAGGTCTGTAAATGACTGGTGCATGGCAAAACTTGCTTTTTATGTAGCAATTCTAATTAATTTACCTAAAAATTACACATTTGAAATAATAACAAGATATTTTAATCCCCGCTCATGTAAAATATTGTAATAGTTAATCTCCAGGTATGTAAAATGCTCCCTCAAAAAACCCAAATATGTAACTTGCAGCCTTAATAGACTGTGTGTTTAAAAAATATAAAAGGAAAAAAAAAAAGGAGTACTACACAAGCAACCAAATAACAACTTTATATTTCCATTACACGTTTAAGTAATTTGTAGCTTGAGTCAAAACCGTACATAAGAAGCAAAATTCATAAATTCTATATTTCATATGAGTTGACTCTCCTTATATTTCTTTGGAAGCTTTCACTTCCACAAATATTTCCCCAAATATTAATTTTATTGGTAAATGTTATTTCATAACATTACATATTATTTTTCCTGATGGTAGATTCAGAGGAGGGTCTTAAATTAATAACATGATGCATTTAGAAAGTGAAACTGTTAAGTCTGTCAGTGTTTGGGGAAATGTCTAGGATATCTATGATACTTTCAACATCTGGCCTTAGAATAATGAGCTTGTTTATGGCATTATTTCATGATTGACTATTGCAACGATTTTCCTGGAGTCCATAAATTCACTATATTACATGAAGCTATATTTTATTTTATGCTTAAATTTGTACTTTTTCCCCACTTGCTTACAATGTTATGTGTTTAGCTCACCATACATTAAATGTTAGGGAAATGTATTGCTTTTCATTTACAGATGGCATTTGGCTCAGTAAGGTTTTATTCATCATGCATTTGTTTCACTTTTTGTTTGTTACAAAATTTATCTGACCTAGAGGTGAAACTTATTAATGTGTTTGACAAAACCTGTCTATAGTAGGCCTAAGTGTAATAGTGATGTTTTTACAGTACAGGTTTTCAAATTTTGCAGCTTTTAAAGGAAACATTCATTCTTATATGTAAATAAAAGTGTCTCAAATTTCCCTTCAACTCAGCAGGTCCATGTAGACCTTCTGGAAAGGACGCGCATTTATCTTACTTTCCAGTTGATCTATGACCAGAATGCTTTCACTGCTGCCAGATTCTAGCCTTTGTTTCCCATTCATAGCTGTTATTTCCTCAAATAACTCAATAGAAACATAATGTAGAAATATGCTTCCTTCTGACTGTGTGAAGGCATCAATGATATCATGTTTATGTGTGGTGGGAAGCTTTATTAAAATTACTGTGAGTAAATAAAGCAAGTATTATACAATGTATGAGAAATATCCAAGCTAAATAATTTAAATTGACTTTGGACATGTTCTCTGTTTTTACAATGATGTTTACTTCCTCATTGGATGTTCTCATTAGCCATATGCACGTTTTTTTCCTTCTAAGATGTCTTAATTCTCTCTCATATTTATAATTTATAATACCTCATAGTATTTAAAGAAATTGCATATGCTGATAGAAGCTGCTTGATAAGATTATTTGTTTTTTTTTTCTCTGTATAGTTAGAACACAGAAGAGGAAGGTACATTAGAATCAAGATCTTTCATAAAGAAAAATCCATTAAAATTTATTATTTTTTATTATGTCTGGCATCAAATTTTAGATTATGCTTATCTGGAAATGGTAGATCTGAAGCAGCCTTGAATACAGCAGCCTGTTTTTTAGATACCTGTAATCAAGGACTCAGAACACATCTCATTCACAATGTATCTAATTTAATACATCTGCAACTTTCAGGAAAAATAAAAGCTTACCTCTAATATTTGATTTAACGTCACATGGCTGGAAAATTGCTCAAAGCTAAGTCTTTATACCAGGGGTTTTGATGAAAATATCTAGTCAAATGTTCTGTCTCTGCTTTTATAACGTATGTTACATATAAATTCCAGTAGGCTAACTGATGTCTTAAATCTGAGGTAAAATATACTATCTCCTTAATTAGGTTATTATATTCAATGACAACAAAATATTACTTACATGTGTATTATAGAATATTTTGTTGTAGAAAGTAGACCAAAGAAATTCTTTCTGTTGTGGAAAAAGAAGCATGGAATGAGTTAGAGAAAGTGACGTGGTGAAGGGCTGCGTGTGACATGGGGATTGAACAGGACTACCTGTCGAAAGTCAGAAAGAAAACAGAATCTTCAGCCTCACAACAATAGGAAACGAATTCTTTCCCCACCGGAGCGACCATGGAAAAGAATCCTTCCCAGTTAAGTCTCTAGATGGAAACACAGTTCAATCAACCCCTGACCTGCACTCTCGTGACTCCTTTAGCAGGGAATCTAGGTACACGTAGCACCGATTTCTCACCTGAAAATCTTGGAAAATAATAAATCTAGGAACATTTAGACCTTATGGGTACTAAGTACATGGGATTTGACTACACAATAATAGAAAATGAATGCAGTATAATTTCATTAGAAACCATTTTCTTATTCAAACATATAGGTACTAATAGCAGCTTAATTATATTTTCTTTCCTTTATATCAGCATATTCAAATTATACAGTTGCAACTTAAAATTAATTTTAGAAATAGAGATCTTCAGGCTTACAAGTGCACATTATAACTACTTAGGTATAAGCAAAGCATATACAAATGTGTAGAAGAAAAAGATGATAAAGGAATTTGTAAATAGAAATGAATAAAAGGAGCAATTAATAAATCAGTCATTTTAATTTTATTTGAAGATGATTTGTCAGTACTTCAGTAAATATTACCTATGTGCTGAAACATGTAGAGAACAATTTTTCTCTCTCTCTAGTTTATAAAAGAGGCTGTCTACTTTTCTTGGCTCAAATCCTGTTTCTTCATATTATAATAACTTCTGTGGTTTTTTTCTGTTCTAGTTACATTTAAGAAATTTTAATTTGCGGAAGTTTTTCCCCTTTTGTCCATTGTATCTTTTCCAGTTAAATTGACTTGTGTTTGTTAATTTTGTTGCATTAAAATCTCAGACTAAGTCCCCTACTTAAAGGCATATTTATCCCCTTAATTTTTAAAGTAGCTCTAAAAACCATCTGTCATATCAGTCTATAAAACTGCACAGCCATTTTTCATAGATTTGCATTTCCTTTTTGAGATTTTGTGCTTTTAATTTGCACAATCCCATAACAGAGTTTACATTTAAATAACTAATTCCATCTCTGCCTTATTTTCTACTCTAAAATAGTAGCTATAATATAGCAGAACCCCATCCAAATAGGTACAGGGTAGACATTGTGTTCATCAGTGAACTTTGAAAAAGAGGCTAAGCTATATTTGTATTCTTCATTTGAACTTGTTTCATCTTAGTTTAGTATTAAAAAGGTGATTCACTGTGATTTGTTAGCGCTTTCATTATCATACTTTTTCTAAGCCATCAAAATGTAGTATTTTATTATAAATAAGCTCTAAGTAGTAATCACAAAAATATCAGGACACTCACAGTTTATTTTAAAACAAACTCTCATAATATTGCTATAGGATGTACACTGTATGAAATGTAGTTTTAAAGTTATTGCACCAGAAACATTTCTGAGAGAAGTGATACAGAAATTGGTGAGGCTGATTCCATTATATTTTTTAATAAATATATTTCTTATTATGTGATTGTGTCTCACAGTGTTTCCATTTATTGCATTCATTTCTAGCACCGTGTAAGCTCTGGTCTTGAATTAATTATTTCTTCTTTTTATTTATTCCAGTGAATTTCATGTGATTATAAAAGATTCATTTGATCTTGTTGAAGCAAATTGTGATTTTCCACAGAGTTATCATTTAAATTATGTCCTCTGCACTATTTGCATATTTGTATTAGAAATATTTTTAGGACATGAGTTGTGAATTATTGCTGTTTCATGCATCAAACAATCTTATCTGTGTCACAGCAAAGATGTAAATGTGAATTCCTGTCATGAAATTTATTCAAAAAATGATTCTCATAAACACCTAAAGATTGAAATTCTACTTATACTAATAGAAATGCTTTCCTTGCATCAAAGGACACAGCTTCCTTATTTAAGTTAGGTTTGTGATCATAAGAAGGAAAGGCATAATAATCAATAAGCCTTTCTCTGTGTCAACTTTGACATACTTGTTTGAATAGACTAACAACGTGTGACATAGTTTTATGATAATGCATGCATTTAGATTACTATAATAAAACAACAATCATTTATTATTTTTGTGCATGAAAAGCATTTAAGGTGTTACTCTAGACCACAGTACAACATAGGGCCCAATGATTCTAATTATTCATTACACCTTTTTCTCAAAATATCCAAAATTGGTAAAAGATTGCTTTTAACACCCTACTTGCAGACTTTGGCTTTTTGAATCTTTTTGTTATGTAAGTGGAGTAAATATATACATATAATTTGAACATAACCCATTTCTCTTTCAATGCTAGAGCAGAAGGAGGGGAACATATATTTGGTCCTATTTGTTTGTAAACACAGGAACCAAATAAATTAATAAGTAGACTAATAATGTAATCATGAAAAGATTCATATATATATATATATATATATATATATATATATATATATATATATATGTCCTAATTTAGGAATAATCTCTGCAGACAAACCTAGACCATATGAGATGTGAATCCTTAGAAGTTTAGATAATCTGTATTCTTAATTAATATGGAGATGACACTTACAGCCTGAATATTCCCAGCTCATAGTCTCACCAAAAGAGGTGTACTTCATGGCGAACAAGAGGAATACAGTGCTGTCTTCAGTATTCCTCATATTATCTTTGTTTCTAACTTATTTATTGAATGTAAAATTTTTAGTAAAACTTGATATTAAGTGATATCTATTATTTAGGTGATATTATTTCGGTTCACCAAGTTCCAACTCCTAAGCATAGAAAAGAATCAAGTGACATGACAGTAGCCATTACGTGTCACCTTCCCTTGAGTATTTTAAGAGGAAAGGAAGATGTCACAGTGGACAGCACTTGCAGCAGAACTATTTGCTTGCTTTCTTCTTTAAAAAAATTTCCAGAAATTTCTCACCTTCCTTCTCCTCCACTGTCTCTTATTTTCCAAATTTTTGGTTACAATTTAACTTTATTTTTATAACACTACTCTTTCATTTTGTATCATTATAGTCTTTTTCAGTTTTTCTTTGAGGTCTATATTCTTAGCCTGATTTTAGGTGGTTATTTTATTTTACTTTTTGACATTTCACTCTTTTTCTACTTATACAACAAATTTATGAATCAAACATTTTATACTTTGTTTGAAGTGTGCTTTATTTAAATATATGACTTCTTTCTTTATATTCTCTTGATTTTTAAAAATATGGTTAGGAAAGCCTTTGCCAAAGAACTATTAATGTTGTGTTGCACCATTAAGACTTATATTTGTAATGTCCTTACTATAAAGCACACATAAAGCTAATAAGAAATAATAAACTATATATACATAAGATAAACTGTTAATTATGCATACACTGTTAATTCTATTATCTACACAGAATGTGATGGATCATCACGTGTCTTTGCAGTCACTTGTCCATATGCATAGATAAGAGTATTTTCAATTTTTATGAATGTAGAGTAAATACACCTGAACTTGACTTTTTTGATGTAAGGTCTCTCTCCATAGCACAGGCTGGTGCTGAATTCACTATGGAGCCTAGGCCGGCCTTGGACTCACGGCAGTCCTCCTGCCTCAGCCTTCAGGAGTGCTGGGTTGGGTGACAGGCATGCGCCACAACTCGCAGTTTACATGGTGTTGGGGAATCAAACTTAGGTACTTAGTGCTTGTGTAGCGCATGCTAGGCAAGCTCATAAGCAGACGAGCCATTCCTCCACATCCTTCATGGGACATTCGATGCCTTTGTTTTGTTCTGTATTTTGTGGAATGATAATTAAAAATCTTAACCTCTCAAACTTAATATTGATATATTCCTTTCACTTTTAGGTCTGGAGGAGTAAAATTACTCTTTCACTCCTTGAGACACCGTGAGATTGTTTTTGATATCTCATCCTCTGTTAAGTGTTATTTCATGAAGTTTCACTGAATCAAGAACACAGCTATGTCCTCCTAGCTATGTATTGAAAGAAGGAAAAAATGAATGAAAGAATAAGATATTGAAAATTTATTTTGATATGTCATGTTAATTTACGTATAACTACTATTTTCAGTACTATATCGTAATATTCAGTATGATGTCATAGAAATAAACATTACAATGTTTTAAAGGTTTAATGTAGTGAAAATTTTTTGTTATAAAACTCATTTACTGGACTTATAAATATTGCCCACATACATAGGAAAATTACATCTTGCAGCAGCAGTAAGAAAATATGTTTATTAAAAAAGTAATATGTAAACAATGATCTTTTAAGAGATTTCCATAATAAAGTTTGAATAAATTAAAAATATGACAAAATTAAATTTAAATTTGAACAAATTTACCAATTTTTTTTGTGTTATCTGGTCTGTGTATGGATATTAGGGCAACTTCCACATAATACTCAAGGACATGGTAACCCTTATTTATCGTATATTATTATTTATTTCATATATATGGGAAAATCAGAAAATCATCTTCATGTTAAGAAGTTTATTATTCCCCAAAGTCTGGATAAAAAAATAGAGAAATATAGACACTCTAAAAATGACAAGATTAGAAATAATATATGGAACTTTCAAATATTGCTTTCATTTATGTTAGAATTGAGAAAAATGTCAATAATAACTGTTGTTATAATCTGGCACTCTACTTACAGAAGTATCTGTGACTCAATGCTAATGCTATGACAGCATTCTCACATTCATTGTACAACTATTATAGAAATTCTTTATCAAATGTAAAGAAGTTTTTCTAGTTTTGTAAGTCCCCATCAGATATTAGTCAGGATTCTTTGATTCTTCTCATTAGGTCAAAGCATTGATCATTGTCCTGTTACCAACATTCTAGTAATGAAATATACTAAGTTGTAACTATACCCTAGAAATCTGACCAGATTGATTTCTGTTCTCTGTGGCCAGTGAATTCAGTTTAGAAAAGACTTTCAAAGTTTGTTGACATTTTGGGTAATTTTCCAACCACTGATTAATTCTTATACTGTTTTTTGAACAAAAAATATTTATGTTCATCTTAAATAACCATTATTATATTTGGAATTGAATTCAATTTATACTGCAATCTTATTTCTCCTGCCAGAATAAATGGTGAGATTATTTTTTCTGTTATTCATTACAGGGCTTTGGCTATCTTTGATAGGACACTTCAATGGAATATAGTGAGTTATAGATACTCTGATTCACTGATTTGTTTTCTGCTGTGTGTTTATTTTCAATGTACCTTAAGAGAATGCTCTGAATTTCCATTAAACTTTTTATAAAATATAGTTTTCAAATTTCAAAAGACTATTACAAAATTGAGCATGATGGCACATAGAAGTAATCTCAGCACTCTGGAGACTGAGGCAAGAGGATAGATGTGTGTTTAAGACCAGTCTGGGTTACATAATGAGTTTAGGACCAGCCTGGACTACAGAAGAAGATCCTATTGGGAAAAAAATGAAAGAAAAACAAAAAGAAATACTGTTGCAGAAGAATACTCAGACTCAATAAATTCTTTCTAAAAATTAATATTCCTTACAGAAATAAAACAAACAAGCAAACTAATCATTTGCTCATGCTTTCACTCAAATGTGTAACTCAAAAATGTAAATATTAAACACCAAGCCTCATTTCCTATCTTATATCAAAACCCTTAGCCAGATCATAAAGATCCATTAAGAAATAATGCCTTCCATACCAAAGTAAGCAAATACTAGCCAAAAAATTAAAAACAAGTGCTTCACAAATTTTACAAGTTGAATATTATATAGAAATGATTTGGTAGATGTGTTAAAATATTGATTGATGGCTCTTCTAAAGAATTTCTGATTACTAAGTCTAAAATAGGCCCCACGATTTGCATTTCTATTGTGTTATTCTATAACTCTTAAACTGTTGTTATAACATATAAGCTTACACAGGAGAAGGAATTAAAACAGATTTAGAGGAAAACATACAATATTTTGAATGGTATCTGCCTCAGGTGAGTACTTTTTATGTTCTACAAGAAAAAAGATGCTTCGCAGAGGACACATTTAACTCCATTGGGTCAGATAGTTTGGGAAAATCTAAGAGTATAACATTTCTTGAAATATTCATGTTTTTCCCTTAAAAGTGTGCTAAATTCCTTCAGAGACTTGTCATAAATTTATATCCTACGATTCTTATAATCAGGTCCTAGAGCTTTCAGAATAGTTGTCCCATCAGGGGATGAAAGTATCATTCAATGCTGCCATGGAAGCCTCTGTATTTCACTATACTCTATGTTTAATTAAATGTTAAAGTGGGGACTGATCTGCTGAGGTTCCTTACTTTTAGTATCTAAATGGAACTGGGAATTATAAACTACATATTCTAACATTTCTCTGGAAGTCATATACTTCATTTGTTACCATATTTACTTGCACAAGGAAAGTCATAGGTTCCATATAATTTCAAAGATCCAAAAGGTTCAAACTTGGAATATATCTGGAAATCTGAGAAGAAAACACTCATAGCTGTTTTGTGTTTCTCACCATAAAATATTTGATTCATTGTCTTTCCAATCCCCCAACACACCATGCCCAAGCAAGACTTCAGTGTTGCATCTACCTCCCCTGACCCCCTGCTCAATTCGACATGCTGACTCTCTTAGTGATACTGAGACTTTATTAGTAGATAAAAGATTCAGCTGGAAAAATAAGGCACTTCAATTACTAAAATGTTTGATTTTACTCAAACATAAATACATTTCCTGGTATCTCAATGTAACAATTACTAATTCAGAAGTCTTAGTTTTATTACTTAGACGGTAGGCCAGTGCGGTGTATGGAAGTATTTAGATTAAGTGTTCCCAGGAAATTCTATTCTCAGAAACTTTAACACAAAATCTTCCTAGTATATTCAGTCCTCTCTGGTGACCTCATTATCTTCCCGATATGTGTCTAAAGTGAAGAATGATTTTGTCAATCACTGTCCGGAGGGACCAGTTGAGGCTCAGTGAGAGGATCTCTTTAGATCTTTCAGGTCTTTGATCTTCATGGGGTGCAATTATCAGGCCACTGACTCTTCTGTCGCTTTTGTCTTCAGGGAAGCACCTGCGTGCTTCAGTTTTCAGATACATGGTACTTCAGGCTTCTCTTCATGATAGAGATTTAAATTTTGTTATTTTGCTATTTAATAAGTATTTTTATTAAACCATGTTATCAAACTTGCTCCCCTGTTGTAATATGGAAATCACTGAGATGTTCTTGGTTATTTTTTTTGTCATACTGTAGAAAAATATAGGAAAGAATAAAATACTTTCTCATCAAGTGTTCCTTTATAATGGAATTTTACCACATTTAAAGCATTTAGGTTTTATTAGTCAGATAAATTACACAGCCAGGAAAAAATCACTTTTTTGGCTTTATCTACTTAAAGGACTCTCCAAAAATAGCCCCAGTGATCATGTTGGTCTGCACATTAAGGATGTTAATCCTTGTTACAAATTCCTAGCTGAAGTAAATGTGTAACACGTTTACTACATAATGAAACAGTACCTGTTATTTGTTCAAAAGTTTAATACTAGGTGTTTACAGAAACGAGGGCATATTTTCACACAGAACTCATATGTAAATGCTCACAACAATTTTATTTATAGTAGGCAAAAAGTATACACATTTGCGGTGTCTGTGGCATAAAGCTTTATGCATCCGAATGGAATATCACACAGTGACCAGGAGGAGACTAAGGCTACTTATCACCATATGAACAACAACTCTGTACCATATTATGATGATTGAAAAGAGCAGTCCCAGAGGAGTATATACCAGGTGACTGCGATTTTGCAAAATAAGAATAAGAATAAATAATTCCAATAGATTTAATGGCAGAAAGCCAATAAATTGTTACCTTGTTTTGTCCTGGAGGACACTAACTGCAAAAAGATATAATTCGACTCTCATGCATAATAAGCAGGTTTCATATCCTGATGATAACTGTGGCACCAAGGGTATACACATTTGCCAAATGTTTTATCTAGTGTAAATTATACAATACTAAAATAGAAAAAGAAAAAAAAACCTAAGATTTATAATTAGTGAGAGAATATAGATTTTATGAAAGTAATAAATAAATCCAACTAGTTAGCCATAGTCTGGACTGAATGAGTGATTTCTTTTGATATAAGTAAAAAGAGGAGTAATTATTTTATATTATAGCCTGAACTTAAAATGTACTTTGAAGGTAATTCCATTTAAAGTCCATATGACAAATGCTGTTTTTGCAGTAACGACCATCACAATTACTCATCATTTCCAGTCAAAGTGAATTAAACTAAGTGCATGAGTGTCTTAGTTACTTTCTTGTCACTATGACTTAATACCCAACATCCTCAACTTAGGGAAGAAAGATTTATTATAGTTTACAGTTTCTGAAGGTCATAGTCCATTTACAGGTGGGCAGTTGGAAAATGGCAGAAGCACCTGGCAGGGCTGGAGCATGGACAAGGCAAAACCTGAGGACTAGTGGCAGAGATGCTTACAGCATGGTGGCTCAGAGAGAGACTGAGAGGGAAGGGTGGAACCAGCACACACCCCTCTGGGTCAAGCCTCAAACATCTGCCCCTGCCAGCCAGGCCCCACCTCTCAACCTTCCACAGTATCCATAGCATCGTGAGGCTTTTTGGGAGCACTTCAGGTCCAAACCACCACAGTGAGGTTGACCAAAAAATGTGATAAATATTTAGGTAAAAATATTGTAGGAAAAAAAGAGACATTTCTTTCAATTTTCCTCAAAATGTTCACTTTGGACATGCTGATTGCATTATTCTTGCCATTCTGTGAAATAGTTTTGGAAATTCTCCTTTATGACTGTCCTGAATCAATTAAGATTATTTACTTTGGATGGTGATTTTTTAATTTGTGGAAAAAGCCGAATTCACATGTTGCCCATTGAACAAGATGAAGGAGGACACACTGCCAAGTTTCTATGAGACTTTATTTCCATTAGATGCCACTCAGACACAGCATTTACCCTACATGTAATTGCAATCTATCAAAACCCTCAGGAAAGAGTCCATCCGCAACTGCTGTAGAAAGTTGCAGGACTGATGGGACGAATGCATTCAGTCATGGGCTGTATTTCAAGGAAGATCAATGCCAAAGATTGATGCAGTTGTATATGTTTATCATTCATAGTATATTTCAATCGTAATTCATTTTAGCCCAAATACTGATCCTTTATGGATACCCAACTTTTATTTCTAATAACTTATAAAGATTGGAATAATAAAATAAACCATATGGTATTGTAAACGTTGTATAAAAATTAGATATGTTGTTGTATTTAACATTAAAATAGCAGTGTTTGAAAGGCAGATTTTATATTAAAAATCTGAAAACTGAAAACAAAATACTTTCATTCTAGATAAAAAATATAATTTAATTTTAGATTGAATTTAAGAAAATCTGTCACATAAATAACTAAAGACATTTGTAAATTTTAGAGTTCTCTGTAGATAGGTAAATTAGATTTATTAGATTCATAATAAATATTGCCAGATTCATAATATTCATAAAGAACTTGAGTGTACAGAATATGATTTTGCATATATTTCCACAGTTGAATATCTGTATTACTTACAAAAATATGTTATATAATAAAATGTCTTATGTATAGTTTGTATTGTTTAATTTATTGAAATATTGCAACTATAACCATTTCTAGATTATTTTCCATGTTTTATTTTATGAGTATTAATAAATGTTCTCTATATAATATTTATGTTATTAGGTTAATTATTAAAATCATATGTTTAAGATAATAAAGCACATTACAGTAAAACTCCATTTTAAATACAGCACTTGAAAGAGCATGAAAATAAATAACTTTATATGTATGTATGTATATATATATATATATATATATATATATATATATATATATATGTTTTTCTAAATTGTCACCATTACCATCAGTTGTCAAAAGTTGACATCACGATTGGATGAAAGAAGTACACAATGAAGTGTGATTTTGTGGGTTGGAGTGATAGCAATGTAATTTATCAGACTGCAACGTTATAGCACAATGAGTGAGAAATTCATGGATGGCAAAGTTTGTACCCTAACCCTAACATTTAGAAAAGTTAAAAATTAGAACATCTTGTCTCATTACCACAATGCATCGCAATCTTTACCTAAATTTAAAACAAGAAAAATACGAGGAAAACAGCTGAAAACAAATGGTGGATGGAAAACTAGGTGATTTCAAGAGTGCAAGTGAGAAAGATGGTGGTCGGGGTCATTGTGTTGCTATGAACTATAAAAAAATTGTAGCAAACTCCTATTTGGGACACAGACTTTTGGTAACCAGAATCTCTTACAAAGAATTCAGAATTAAACCAAGTAAGACAAAAGGTAGTTACCAATTTACTACTGATGTGTGGGTTTCATGTGGTTTTGTGTGTGTGTGTGTGTGTGTGTGTGTGTGTGTGTGTGTGTGTGTGTATCCATGCAATCATGTGTGTGTCTGTGTGTGTGTGTCTGTCTGTCTGTCTGTCTGTCTGTGTGATTAGCCTATTAGCCTATTGAATGCCATGGTTTTATGAAAAGAGATAATAAACAAAAAATTTAAGATATTGAAAAAGAATTTATAAGCCAAGTATTTATGTTCTACCAAAAAGAAAAAAGAAAAAGAAAAAGTTAAACTCACCACAAATGCATAGCCGTATGGTAATATCATTCTGTAAGTCCCTGGATTGAATTATGGATAACTAAAAGATAAGGAGACATAGTGTTACTGTAAAATTATCAGAAAACCTAGAATAAGAGAATGAAAGGGAGAGGGTTCAGATAGTAATGACTTTATATTAAAATATAGATGAAGTCTCACTGAAAAATAAAATAGTACTACAACCAAACTTTAGTGTTTAAGAAATTGTATCAGTCATATTAGTATTGGTATGTTGGCAACATTCAGGAGGCAAAATACAATAGAAAAACAAAGAGAAAATTAAAATCTTTGGAGTTATATCATTCCTTACATCCTTATTCACCAAAATTTTAGTTTCAAAAAGTTATAGAAATAGAAAAGAAAATTAAATATATATTCTTAATTTTGATTATGATAATACAAAAACATCTATCACACACACACACACACACACACACACACACACACACACACGCATACTTTTATCTTCCCAAAAATATATACTACAAATAACTTGAACCAAGTAGAAATCTAGAGACTGGAGTGCTTTTGGATAAGGCCTAATTCAAAAATTGGGGCAAGTAATGTTAAAGATCAGCCCAGACAAGAAATGTCTTTTTGTGTAAGGAATTTTGACACATTATAAAAATTTTTTAAAAGATTCTTGCAGCCATTAACTTAAAATGGAAGAAAATTTGCTTAAATATTATAATAATTAGAGTGTACTAAGATCTGTCAATATGCTTAAATCAATGAGTTAATGGAACACCAAATGCATAAAATTTCACCCTTTGAGGTTGGAAAGAATTCATTTTAATTGTTATTACCTTTAAAATGCAAAAAGGTATCAGCCTTTTATTATAGTGTTTTAGTATGTTGTATCTTTTTCTATTTTAGAGCAATTATGACAATATATAGAAAATCTAACTACAATCACAAAAAATGTCAAACAGGACAGTAAATCTGGAAAGTTTAATTGTTCAAGTTGTTTGATCAGATCTGGGAATTTTCTCAGTAATTCTCACTTCCTTGAAATTCTTTATGTCTTAGATTGTAGAACATCATATTTTTCTAGATTGTAACTTATTTGCCACTGTGTCTTAAATTCTTTGTTATTCTTTTTTATACTCTGATCTCTCGTTTTAAGAATAATATTGGGTTCAACATTCAGAAATTTCCCTATCTCTTCTCCTTTGCCCTTTAGATTATTATCCATTTTAACGTTCTTAATTCCATGTATTTACTGAAGACAACCAAGATATTATATAAGGAAATCATCCACTGGTATTTCATAGCGTATAAATATATTTCATATATTTTATATATAGCATCTTACTTGACATGGTTAAGACAGTGCATGTGATAATTGTCCCTCAAATGGCTTCTCCTGTAATATCCTACAAATAGACTTTTTCATTTCACATGCTGAAGTTGAGAATATCAATAGCATTGTTGATTAAGAATCTGTGATTTATAAGTAACACACGCACTGTTCCTCCTCCTGGCTATCTGACGACAACTCTAGTTACTTTTCTTTTGGTGTTCCTCCTATTTCCCTGTTGGAAAGAAGTGTGATCTTTTTAAATACAGACAGGAAATCTATCTCTTAGACTTTGTATTTGTATGTCCTATAATTATATGAAAAGTTGAAAAGAAGACCCTTTAGTTCCTTCACGTCTCCACTTCAGAGTTCTATATAAACAAAATTCCTTAGCATACTGAGTATTATCTTTCTGCTTTACTTTTCTTTTTGAATAACTATAAATCCAACCCATAAGATATTTATTTGCTTATCTTTCTTTTATCTATGACAGTGCAAACTACATTAGTGTAAAAAAAATTTTAGCTGTTCACACCTGCAACGTGTTGTAATTTGTACCTAATATAAGCTGGAAGATGCTAAGTAAATACTTGATGTATCCCATGGTTTGGATTTGAAATGTCACCCAAAATCCTCATGTGTGTGGATGTAGTTGAATAACTGTGAAACTGTGTGTTATTGGGAAGTAGGGGCTGCCTGGAAGGGGCAGATGCTTGGGGTTTGACCTGAAAGGATCAATTCAACTTGTGCATACTGAAGGCTGCCCAGAGCAGAGCTTCCAGGTGTTTGTTTTTGTCATGTCGCCCAGGAAGCCAGGGAGGGGAACTCACTGGCAGTTTGAGTTGAGTAAATAAAGAAGAAACATTATTACAGCTTCTTCCTGAGAATAGTTCGAGTCTGCACACTGCACTTTGTTCCTGGTTCACTTGGTTTCAATCTGCCGTGGGGTGAGCTCTCTAGCCCCTGCCATGTGTTTCTACAGTTGCCTGCCACCTCTGAACGACCTTATGAGACCTCCTGAAACTGTGAGCTAAATAAATCTTTCCTCCTTTAAGTTGTGGATGTTGCTGTTCTGTCTCTGCTAGAAATAAATAATGAAGATAATGTGTATGTATAAGAAGGAGGTGAAAGGCTTATGATAGATAAGGAGTGTAAGGAGGAAATGTATGAATGATTTTTATGATTATTAGCTGGATGTGGAACATAAATAGGTGTCATTTATATTGAGAAAGAATATGGTATTTACATAGGTTTTAAGTATCACATAATTCATCAATTCAATATTCTATTGTCAAACTCAAAGATAGGTACTAGAAAAATAATGCCAATATGGAACCTGCATTTTCATCTATCTGTATTAAGTAAATTTTTACAATAATTGAAATTACCAGATCAGAAATCTGTGCAGTGTGATGATAGCCAAATATAAAAAATTGTATCTGTGAAATATCAGTTACTGGGCTTGTAGAGAAACCTAAACTTTATCAAAAGAAAAATTGCAAATAAAAAAGTCATACGATAAATTCTTCACTGTGGAAAAGATTTTTAAAAAGAGTGTTTTCAACAGTGCCGAATACTGCAGCTGGGTTATTAAGTAGGATGAGAACAAAACCTGGGAGTTGGATTTATTGACCAGGAATTCATTAGTAATTGCAGAAAACCTTTTTCTCTGTAGTCATAGAGGTAGGGGCCAGAATTAATGAAATGGACAATGAAGTGGAAATAGAGACATTGACATTACCAGCTTCAGTCAATGAGCTCTATAATAAAAGGAGAGAAATAGGGCATGGCATTGTGAGTTCAACAGTTTGAACCTGTATGTGTGTTGTTTGATAAAAAATACACTGGAGAGGGAGAAATGGAACAGACAGGAAGACCAGTAACAGAGGCCAAATGAGGTCAAGAAATGTGTGACAAAGCCTTAGAAAGGTGAATTTTCCCTGAAGGTCTAAACTCTAGGGCATCACAAAGTCATGATTTTTAGACAGAGGACTGCTAAAGAGGTAATTAAGGTTAAAGACAGACATTCTGACATTTCCTAATAAAAACTGTTTGTTATTATATGTTGTACATACAGAGAGACAATAAGATGCATAGGCTTAGAGTATTCATGCAGAAAAAATGACCGTTAAGGAAAGTGATGTCAGAAGAATAACTGTGCCAACATCTGGACTCCAGAGTAGTGAAAAAATAAATGTATTTTTAAACCATGTAATTTCCAGCATATTAGGCAGCAATTGTAAATTAAAATAAAAATCACTTTCTTATATTTTAATAAGCATTCTCAATTGTTCTCTAAAATGATGAAGGGAATACTAAAGATTAGCTTCAAAATGGCACTATTTCTAGAATTAGTGTTAAAATCTAATATCTGCTAAAATATTATAAAGGACTCATATCAATTACGTTTATACTATAATAGGAAACTATTAAATGAATCCATTAATATCAGGAAACCTAGTAGCAAAATCAGAGAATGCTATTGATAATTTGGTTTTATGAAATTGCACAGTTATCCAAAAGTGTGTTGAGAAGCACATGAATAACTCATCAGTACATGACAGACTAGAGCTAAAGGGAACTCTCCAAGGTACTGGTGCTTGGAGAGATGAAATGTAAATGAAATAATAGCTTCTTTATAGTCTATTATCCATCATATATATATATATATATATATATATATATATATATATATATATATATATATATGTGTGTGTGTGTGTGTGTGTGTGTGTGTGTGTGGAAAAATAAAAGAATGTTGACACTTGTCAGAACTTGCAATAAATAATAGTAGCAAATCTTATCAGTCATCATTCAGCTTTATCAACCCTATTAAAAGACATAAAATACAAGTGAGTCAAGTATAAGCAAAGGTATGCTTAGAATGACTGACCATGAAATTTAAAGTAGATGGCTACAGATGTATGGGAAATACAAGACATTGGAATGGGATGGAAAAGATGATGGACAGACACCACCATGTCATAAAATTTGAAGAGGCACTAACCCTGGGAAAGGGATTTGGAGTAAAAGAAATTGGGGATCAGTGATGTGGATGTACAGAGTTTCAGGTCTACAGAATTTGTTGTGCTTAGCAGTGAAAATTCTCACTATGTATTTGCAAGTAACAAACTAGAAAATGCTATAGTACAAATATCAATATATGTAGAGAAAGGAATTTGATATTCAGAGATTTAGCATCAGAAGGACTATATATATGAATATATACATATAGCTGCAATTTAAGAAAACAGTAGTTTTAAAGTGAGTATATTGATGTAGCAGAGAACATGAAAAATTGGGAGGAAATATGCAAGAGTGTGTGGATGATTGAAACCAAAAGAGTTAGTGAGTGGATACTGCATTATATTTTATTTTTTATTTTATTTTCTTCTATTTTATTTTTGAGACAGAGTCTGACTCTGCAACCAGTCCTGGTCATACTATGGAGCCCAGGATGTCCTTAGACTCACTGCAATTTTCCTGTCTCAGCTTTCCTAGTGCTGGGATGACCACCATGCCCACTTTATGTAGTGCTGGGGAATCAAATTCAGATACCTAGTGCTTTAACTGCTGAGCCATTCCTCCAGCCCTGGTCATGCATTTTAATCATACAAAAATACAATGGCAATTGTGTGTGGATGCTTTTGCAAGGAAAATATACATGTTATAAAAATATCTACTTGGAGCTACCACCTGAGGAAGCTTGAGAGGAATTAGTGTCCTCAGTGAATGGAGAATAAAGAGAAAAAAGAATGTATATATATATATATATATGAGAGTGCTGATGATTCATCATCAATTCTTAAAAATAAATGGTGGAGCTAGACATAACTGACAGAGGTAAAAGAGTGTAGAAACCAAAGGACTCTGTATACCCCATCCATTAGATGAGAATTGGCTTGGATGCTGGACACTCATGATATGTTTTCCATAGTCAGAAATAGCATTGGTTTCAGTAGGTTGAAGGCACACATTGTGACAGTGACATTGACGTGAGAAGAATCAACAACTCCCAATGTCCTAGTTCAGTGCTTCACAAAAGGTAGCATAAATATGGGTTTGTATGAATAAAGCAATGATCTAATTTATACAGAAAAAATGTTATGTACCAAGACCACCCTAATTACTAACTTTATCTTAAGACTTTCATCATGTTAAAACCCAAAACACAAAATTTGGCTTTCCATAAACTAGTTAATGCTAATTTTCTTTTCTTTCTTTTTTTAAGTGTAGAATAAAAGGTTTTTATTTAGAAATAAAGAATAGAGTGGTAAAAGCTTTGATTATCTGGGAAGGATTCCCAAAAAAGTTGTCCCATAGTTCTACTGATATTCTTGAAATTAAAGACTAAAGATGAAGCAATTAATAAATATATGAACACCTTCTAAAAAAAAGACAGTAGATGATTAAACCTGTAGTATTTTGTTTTATTTCAGAAACTCAGCACAACTCCGATTCATCATTACATTTTCTTCACACAGAATAGGAAAGACATTGTATCATCAAACAATACTTATATCTTTGTTGACTAGTATTTTTATTGGTGGTTTATTACCCTTGAACTAGACAATTATGAATTAATTTTAAATTGTCAGACACGTTTTCAAGAGTTTTATTTTATGAATTTAAAAATTATGTATACCTTTAATTTTAGTAGTTTTTCTCAATATTTCCAATACTTTAATTCATAGAGTGATATGCATTATGACTTAACTCTACCCCTAAATATTCATGTACTTACTGAAACATTAATACCAGTACATAAGAATATTACTGTATTTGAATAGAGGATCTTTTAAAAAATAAGAAGAGATTATAAATGTGTGATTCATGCCAATCAATATATTACGAAACTTTGACACGGAAAGAAACATCAGCATACTAATAGACCACATAAAAATCAAAGCAAAAACATGATCACCTATAAGCCAGGGAGAAAAGCTTCCAAAAGAAGCCAAAGCTGCCAAACCTTAATGCTCAATTTGCGAAACTGACCTTGAAACCGGATGTTGTGGAGAGGTTATAGGAGTTTGGCAGTGTTCGCTGTCAAAACTGTTGAGTGTAAAGAAAAAAGTATTGATAGAAACAAAGAATTATAAGGGTACTTCTGGTGAAAACTAAGAAAGAAAATAGGTAAATTTCAGAGACTGTGTCATCTTAGTGAAAACATATCATGAACAAAATGTTGGTGAAACTATGAACATTGCAGGTGCTTATGGTGAAATGTTAACCATGAATAAAATATATGTAAGGTGTCTCCAACATCACACTCCAATTTTTCACTGTCTTCATTAGGACCCCCATCGCTGTTTCTATTATGCCCAGTAGCGCTGTCAAATGTCAAATTATGATCTGATCAGTGAAGGTGTCTGCCAAAAATGGTAGAGCTCTCATAGACCAATCATATCTCAAAAGCCCATTAACAACCACATCTTCAGCACAATGAGTCTTCTGGGGAAATATTTTAGACTCCAAATATAATAAGAGGTTATTACAGTAAAATGGAGCAATTATGATGATACTCTAAAGCAATACTACTGGTATTTTGCTTTTGGAAATACTTAAATCCTTGTAATATAATGACAAAGTGCATTATTTGCTGACTCATGATATGGGGAGACAGGTACAAATCTTGGGTGAGTATCTAGCATAATTAGCAGTGGATGTTTCTAAGCCAAAGTTTGAAGTTGTATGCAAAATAAAATTGGAAGACATAAAATATAAAACAAAACCAAACACTTTAAATCTTAGAACATTGTTTAGTCTATCCACATTAAAAATGTTTTTTAAAAGTTAATGATTCAATAATAAACTTAAGTAACTTAAACCTCTAAATTTTAAAAGTAGACCCAGATTTAAATAGACATTTCTCAAAAATGGACAATAAGTAAATAAAAAATACTCACCTTTACTAATCGTCTGATAAATACAGAAAACATTGCAAGATATCAACTCATACCTGTTACAAGGACCTGGTTGTTTTGAGTGTTGTTGATACGTGCAAAATGATTATAAGTGTGAAAGGTAATGGTAATGTTACTAAGGGTTTTTACACATTTTCCTGTGTTAAGACATTGTAATGTACACTGTCAATATATACAAGTTTGTCTACTAAAATACATCGTTTAAGGAAAACAGGGTACGAGCATGTTCTGGGAAGGACTGATGGGGTAGAGGTGTGAGAGAGAAAGAAGGCTTTCGTGCTTCTGGATTATACAGGGTAGAACAATAGAGGCATATGTTTATGAATATTTGTCGATCTTTCACAAATAATGATGCATTGTCAGGATCGTCCCTCTAAACATCAATGTGGAAGATTAAAGTCTCTTGTTTCAGAAGGTCAACATTACTCTCTTGTTTCCCTCAGTGCAGTCTACTTTGACTTGAGGCCTCAGTGATATGAAAGAGACAGATTGATGCTGGGGAAACACAGCCATTTCAAAGGACTTGGGATTTTGTAAAACTTTCCATGCAGGCCCGGAGCACAAAACAAGGAGCCGAAGATAAATCTTGGTTTAGAATAGCAACAAAGATATAGCAAAATATAGGAAAAAAAAAAACTTTGGGTAAATATCCCATTAAAGGGATTGGTTGGATTCAGAGAAGAGGCATCAAGATCTAACTACTGTGAACCCATTAGAGGAATAGGAAGCTGAGGTAGAGTGGTGACTTGAGTGAAATGACTTAGGTGCAGAAGATTAATATGTTAAACACTGTATGGTTTCTCTGACTTGGAAAACCCAGAACACAGACATTCTTTGAAACCATATGAAGTGATAGCCAGAGTTGGGGGAGGGTATAGGGAGGGGGCGGAGGGTAGAAGATGGGAAGAGATTGTGAAGTCAATATGATACATATGTGTACAAAACACCCAAATTCATTGTAAATACTATGTATTACATTTGTATATTAATAAAAATTAGTCGGGGGAAAAATCTTTAGCCTGAAATTTTAATGCAATTCTCCTTGTTCACATTTGGACCTGCTTGGGACTCCTCACCTCTTTTAACTTTTTCATTTTGGGATTAGAATGCTTATGACATTTTCAATGCAAATAATAGTTTATTGAATGCAACAAAAGAGAAACAAGAAGCCCTTTGCCAAGAAGCCAAGGGGAGAGCCAAGTGAGGCTCCCTTAGAAAAAGAAAAGGTAAGGAAACAAAGAAAATCTACTGGCCAAGAAGCCAGGAGGAAACTCAGGCAGGTCTCCAAGTCAATAACGCTCAGTGAAATGGACTAAGTAGAAAAGGCAAACAATAGACGGGTGACCCTCTTATGAAATGAACAAAAATAATGACACTAGAAAGGCCCCAACATCAATGATATGGTAGAAAGAGAGGCAACAGAAATTTAGGAAAAACGTGAACCACTGAGAAAAAGGTTGGGTATAGATGCTCACTGATTCTCCAAACCTCATGTCTCTAATGTGTTAGAGAAATTAGAATTCATGTAATTACAAAAAGTTATGTGTTTCATAATTATTATGTAAATAAATTTTGTGATTTCAATCTAAAAAATAAATTACTCTATGATACAGCAAAAACAAAGAAAAAGAAAAAGGAAACAAAAAAATAAACGTAGCAGCAGAGAAGCCATGAGCAGTGATCCACAGCACACAACCCTATATTGCTTATTCTCTGCCTGACTCATTGTATTTTGGAAGTAGATAAGTTGTTTTCTTTTCCTAGTTTATATCTCAGGAGGAACTTTGTCTCAAAATGAATCATACTTTGATTCTCTCTCACACTTGATTTAAATGATGTAGATATTGCAGACTTAAGGTCAAGTCTGGGAAGGTTTGAGATTTTGGGGGTATTAGCTATGAGTAGGTCATGAATGTTTTTGGTACTAGAAAGTCAAGTTAGAGGAGGAAATGCTTATTTGGCTCCTGTTTTTCATGCACAGTCCGCTGGCTCTCTTGTTGCTGGAACAAGAATGAGGTAGAATCACCATGCAGGGAGGAGAGACTGATGGAGAAGTGCTGCTCTCACAGTAGCAGCCTGGACACCTAGAGAAAGGGAAAGAGCCAGAGAGGAAGCAGCCAGGGGACCAGGCACAGGGCCAGAAACAAGGACCAGGCACTAGGACCAGGCACTGGCTCAAACATCACACTCGTATCTTTCATTATCTTCAATTAGACCCAGTTACTTTTCCATCATGCCCAACAATGCCTTCAAATTATGACCTGATCAATGCAGGTATCTGCTGAAAATGGTAGAGTTCTCATAGACCAAGCACGTCTATCCCCAAAGCCCATTAGCAACCTCATCATCAGCACGATGAGTCTTCTGGGGGGACATTTTGGATTCCAACTATAAGAGGTTATTACAGTAACATGAAGCCCTTATAATGATTCTCTAATGAAAAACAATTGGTGTTCTAACAAAAAAGAGGAAAAGACATCAGAACCATAAAAGCATAAAAGAATAACTACACAAAAAGTCCTCAAAGGGGAGACCTGCAAGTTCATGACAGGTTCAAGGTGAACCCTGCCACATACAAGAATTTTGGACTTTCAGCTTCCAGAACTGTAAGAAAATGAATCGACGGTATTTCAATTACTCCGTTTGTAATATTTTGGCATGCCAATTCTTCTAAATTAATTAGTGTCAAATTATATCACAATACTGTGGAGAGTCAGTGGAATAGTCACTGATGACCATAAGAATGTTTAAAAATAGCTAAAGATAATATATCACAGAGAAATGCAATTACAACTGCTAAACAAACCTACACTAAAGCTTATTTTTAGCAAATTATTTACATTTTCTATTAAGAATCAATCTGTGTATATGTGTAGTAGTAGAATCATGTTTTCATGATCATGCTGATAGAATCATGCTATCAATAGGTAGGAAGAGACCCAATATTCATTTCTTATGAAAACTTCACAAATTTCCTTGTTCACCAAACATTTCTATACGTTTCACTTTTGCAGGTCTTTTTTTCAAGGAAAAAGAAGGCAAAATATGATGCTGCAATTTTAATAAATTTCTAGTTCTTCTATAGGAGCTGATCTCAGATTCTTAAATATATGAAGAGCATATGAAATCTGGAAGCAAGATCAAATGTATTCTACATATATCACTTTATATATATATACTACTTTATATATGAATTTCATATACAGATTAAAACAAAAAACAGCATAATAAAAGTTTCTCACCTATGACCTATGAGCCAAAGAAAATCTTTGATATTTTCTTTCTTTAATTTTCATTTAGTTTGGTTAAGAAACACATATTTTTTTTCTTGGAAATTAATTAAAATTCACTTGTTTCAGTAGTCCCAGTGAACTTAACTCTGAAGCATGGATATCTGACGAGAACATTGCTGGCCAAGATTACTCTAAGTGGACAATATGTATGTTGCTGGAAGAGGAGAAGGAAGGGGAATTCTGTTGGTTATGAATTAAGAGTTCACTAACAAGTAGGAACGTAAGACTCATTCATGGCAAAGCTCTGTGACTACTGAGCCATCTAGATACTTATGCTTCTTTTGTGTGAAGGCAGCAAAACTGCGAAGAAATTTCTGCCAACTTCTCATAACTTCACCAAAGAAAAAGATCCTTAAGGTATATTACCTGAAGTAGAAAAAGCATGAAGAAGCATGAAAAGCAATATACCAATTCTTGTGATGGTAACAGGAGAGAAAATTTAGAATAAATTTAATGGCATAAAAGGACCAATTTGTTCTTGGATATTTTAATTGTAACTATTATATAGGCAATATAGAAATTCATTACTACTTCTATTTGCAAGAAATTAATGTATATAAGAAATCATAGAGGAAAAAGTACAAAATTTCAAAAATTTTTGTACTGTGTTTATAAGTAAAAATTGACTTCCCACATTGAGAATGTACCCTTTCAGAAAATATTGACTTGGTGAAATTTTAACTTACATCTGTAGACATCCCATGAAAGTGCGTACATATTAATGAGCTTTTATTTCTGAGGTCAATCATATTGTGTGGATTATTTCATTTTGATAGCCTTCTATGAACTCACAGGATTGTATATTCTAGTGATCGATTCACTATTAACTTATTAATTTAAAAACTGATTCTGAGTATATTAGCTTATTTTTCACTTGGTTTATTTTTTGTTTTGAATTTTATTTTAGTAGAGTTAAATTCCTGGCTTACTCCTTTACAGTTTGGCCATGGTTTACAAATTTTTCCCCTTCATGACTCATGTTGAAACTTTTTCAACTAAAGATAAATTTCTGAAATTATTATGGACTCAAAACAAATTTATAAAATTTCATACTGATGTTTCAAGTTTTTGGAAATACTATGTCATTTCACATTTTTATGTATAAAATAAACCATCTACCATATAATATTAATTTTCATTTATACTACTAGTTACTGGATATCTAAGAAGGTAATAATATTTTGCTATCTTTCTCTCTTCTGTCATAATACTGGCATGACTCAATAGCTATACATTCTTGTAACTAAATATCACTCTAGATGTAATTCATTTAATCATATTTAGCTCACATGAGCTATTTGAGCACACCTGCCTTTTTACTGAATAGGAATGAACAGCAGATTCAATAATTGGCTAACTACATACAACTGGGGACATCCATGCGTGTGTGTATATAATTTTTGACCGTTTTCTTCTCTCTCCTCTCATCCATCCCCTTCCAACTTTTCCAGAAGTCTGTCACTGCTCTTCCTGCCCTCTCTTGCCTGAGGATTATTTTATTCAAGTATTTATGACAGTCTCATGTAAGATACACCATAAGATACTTCATCATTTGTGTCTGGCCCATTTCACTGAATATTATTGACACATGGTGACCCCATTTCTTGAATGTATTTTACCTTTGTGTTTTTGGCCTCATAATATTCTATTGTATTTACACATTGCACTTTCTTGAATTATTTCTCTGTTGATAGTTGCTGCCAGGATTTAGTTAATATGACTTATGCTGCTATAAAAATGAGTATGTGTGTGTTTTCACAAAATGATGACTTTTGTTCTTTTTGGAAAATGCCCTTTAGAGGTCAAATAGAATTTCCATTCTCAGCTTTCTAAGAAATCTTCAAATGGCTTTCTCTAGCCCTTTGGGGAACTATCCCTGGCCTGGCCTCGGCCTAGCCCTTTGGGGGACTAACCCTGGCCTGGCCTCAGCTTAGCCCTTTGGGGGGCTAGCCCTGCCCTGCCCTCGGCCTAGCCCCTTGGGGGGCAAGCCCTGCCCTGGCCTCGGCCTAGCCCCTTGGGGGGCGAGCCCTGCCCTGGCCTCGGCCTAGCCCTTTGGGGGGCTAGCCCTGGCCTGGCCTCGGCCGAACCCTTTGGGGGCTAGACCTGGCTTGGCCTCGGCCTAGCCCTTTGGGGGCTAGCTCTGTCCTATCCTTGGCCTACCCTTTTGGGGAGTTAGCCCTCACTCCTCACCCTAAGGCATAAAGGTGAAGTACCACAGGAGCCTTTGTCCACCAGTATTTTTGTTTCACCGCAAGACAGCATCCACACAGGATACGGGTGACACAGGTTGTGGAGGGGACAGCCACCCTCCCAATGTAGATCAAGTGAGAGCCGGGGAAAGGTGGGCACAACTCTTGCCTGAAACAGATGCAAGGCCTATAGTGGGTCAGTGCACCATTGTGAACAGAGCCTGAGGCTGGGTACATCCTGGAATACCGCCCCTTCAGTGTACCCACCTGTACCTCAGACCCAGTAAGGGGACCCACCAAAGCTCCAGCGAGCTCCACCTCTCTTTCATAGAAGGCCCCGCCGGAGAAAGGCACAGTTTTTCCTGGGGGGGGTGGGGTGGGGGGGGGAGTAGTGGCAGCTGTTTAAGCTTAGAAAAAAAAGCCAAAATATATGAAATAATTTCCAAGAAACATAGAGCCTTCAGAACCCAACACAAATGGGAAGGTAATGTTGGAGCTGTTTGCCAGAGAATTTGAAATAACTTTGACTGAAATATTAAAGGCTTAAGAGGAAAAAGTACACACCATACAAGATTAGATGAGTATTTTCACCAAAGACAAAAAAATTAAGTGTGAATGCTAAAAATAAAAAGCAGAACAGAAGAGTAGTAATAGGGACACAGGATGAATCCAGTGGGCCATCTGAGGGAAGAGACAGGTCAACAGAAACAACCCAGGCAGGGCAGAAGAAGAAAGCACAGGCTGCCACAGGACCATGAAACAGTATCATGTGACATCATTACCAGCGTCCCAGGAGGGAAAGATCAGGGAAGAAGAGGTACCCGAGGGAGCTGCGGCTGAGAACTTTCAAAACCACAGGCCTGTACTCCAATAAATATCTAAACAATGATCATTTCACATTGTATCCATTTTTTATTGGAGTTTGAACCTGAGCTAAAATAAATCTTTCCTCCCCTAAATCTGGATATTTCTGGACGATGCATTCATTCAAACTGATTGCCAACAATACACATTTAAACTGATGGTTTTGCTTCTTGGTAGGTGTTGAAACCTCCTTCCCTTCAGTCGTTTTACAAGTCCCTCCGGATGTGCTGTCGTGAGTGGCAAAGGATAACCGAGAGAGCGATCTTTATTATCAACACCAGTGTTAATGACATTGTTAGTATAATATTCACCACAAGATGGCGCTGACAACCCAGTCCCTCTCCTCAGTCGGCCGGGGAACGCTGGGGCAGGGTCCTCTGGGCTGGAAAGGTGGTCTCCTGGAGGATCACTGCGGATGTCAAGTGGCAGTCTTTTCCCTTGGGTGACGGTTGCCCATGGTCTTGGAGAAGCACTAGGTTCTTATAGATTTTTTTTTCACCTTCCATCACCTTATTCTCTATTGTCCATTCATATACTTCCAGGGTCTAACTTCTAAGGTTTAACTACCGAACACACATGTGTCACTTCCAAGGTCTAACTTATAAGGTTTATGTGTTTGATACACACATTTCTGGTGCATTCTTGTCCTATCTCTGATATACCCATATCTTATGTCTATGACTAACGTTTATGTCTAGTATACAGACACTTATTGTCTATATGTCAGCTATGATGATTCCTACATGTGTCTTCCTGTACAACTGGGGTATCTCTTCTGTGTCACCTGCTTTTCAGGTCAGGCTTGCCCAGGAAAATCTCCCATCTGACCAACTCGCAGTCAGCTCATTGGTAGAGTGATCGCAGTCACGACCCCCTGTCACATTCACTGCTTCTGCCCACAATGGGAGAGACAGACCAGGAAGAACTCAGTGAGAAGGGAGACCTCTGCCCACCATCCTCTGGCAACTGCTGGGGAGAAGAGAGGAGCATTAAGTGCTCACTGGGATTTCAAAAAGTATTCCTGTTATGGTTCATAGTTGTGGATGATTTATAAATTTATGAGTGATGGCTACAATTTTGGCATCTCACATGTTTTCAGCTTTACTAAATATGTATGATTCATATATTGTGTGACCTATAATAGCAGCAACGTTTTTTCTTTCTTTCTTTCTTTTTGAGACACAGTCTCTGCAGCCCAGACTGGCCCTGAACTCACTATGGAGCCCAGGCTGGCCTTGGACTTGGCAATCCTCCTGCCTCAGCCTTCCCAGTGCTCGATTACAGGTGTGTGCCACCATGCCCAGCTTGATGTGGCTCTGGGGAATCAAAACCAGGGCCTTGCACTTGCTAGGATACCACTTTAACCGCGATGCCATTCCTCCAGCCCACAACAACTTCCTCAATACTTAGAAGGTATTGAGTGCTTGGTTTCTGTCAGGCCTCGTGACAAGTACTTAGGAATTCCTCACTTTTTTACTGAGTGTTCCCTCTTTTGTATAAGATGAAACTGAAATGCCAGGCACACTCTCAGAATTATAAAACAAATTCTTAAGTTTGTACCAGCTACAGCGAGGCCTACCAGGGGCAGGAACTCAGGCAACTGAACTCTACAGCCAGACTTGGGCCAAATAAATCGTGGTTCTGCCACTGTGTGTAAATATCTTGCTGAACACCTTGGGTACTCTTTGGGCAAAGCCTGCATATTCGGATATTTTATTAATATAACACAGTATTTGAGATGGGCTTGGTGGTACATGCTTGAAATCTTAACACTCTGGGACGCTGAGACAAGAGGATCTCAAGTTGGAACCCAGAGTGGGCAACTTGATGACTTAACGAGATCTTGTCTCAAATTAAACAAAAAAACAAACAAACAAACAAACAAAAAAAACAGAAACAAACAAACAAAAAACCCCTGGAGATTTAGTTAAGTACGAAGGCTCTAAATTCAATACCTAATATTGGAAAAAAAAAAAAAAAACAGTAGAAACAAGGGAAAGAAGAAAGGAGGAGAAAGAAAGAAAGAGAGAGAGAGAGAGAGAGAGAGAGCGAGGAAGAAAGAAAGAAGGGAGTGGAGATGGTGCAGGCACGCAGGGTGGCCACTCGGCCCTGCTGGCCAGTTGCTAGGAAGGTCCCCGGGCATTGGCTGCTCGGCCCTCTGCTGCTCTGCCTGCCGGTTGCTAGGAGACCAGGCACTGCGCTCCTGCACTGGCGCGGCCACAGGCAGCGATCCCTCGGCCCTCCACTCTTCATGCCTGCCGGTTACTAGGAGTCTGGGTGCTGGGCCCCGCACCCCTTCCCTGCTCCTGCCTGCCGGTTGCCAGGAGACCGAGCGCTGCGCCGGCACACTACTGCGGCCACGGGCGGCTGGGCAGGGGCAGCTGGGCCCTCCGCTTATTTCCTGAGGTTGTTAGGAGTCAGGCGCCGCCTGCTGATAGCCAACTGTCTGCCGGTCCTCGTTGGCCTGGGGGGCGCCAGTGCCGGCCGACTCATCTCTGACCTGGGGGGGGGGGGGGGGGGGGGC
>PVKB01003527.1:133516-195310 GCA_004027205.1 Ctenodactylus gundi | reverse complement strand
AAAAAAAAAAAAAAAAAAAAAAAAAAAAAAAAAAAAAAAAAAAAAAAAAAAAAAAAAAAAAAAAAAAAAAAAAAAAAAAAAAAAAAAAAAAAAAAAAAAAAAAAAAAAAAAAAAAAAAAAAAAAAAAAAAAAAAAAAAAAAAAAAAAAAAAAAAAAAAAAAAAAAAAAAAAAAAAAAAAAAAAAAAAAAAAAAATAAAAGATAAATAACATTGATAAACTCCTTCCTAAACTCAAAAAAAGAAAAGAGAAAATCGACATCAATGCAGTCAGAAATTCGAAAGGTGAAATTACAACAGATAACAAGGAAAACCAAAGGATTATAAAAACTTACTTTGAAAATTTATATTCTAATGAATTAAAAAATCTAAAAGAAATGGATGAATTCCTGTGCATATATCAACCACGGAGACTGAATGAAGAAGAAATTAAACTCCTGAATAGGCCAGTATCCACCTATGAAATCCACGATCTTCTCATTCAAATTTTAGGAAAAAGTGTATATGTATGTATATACATATATATATAGTGTAATTCTAACACTATTATCTAACATTAATAGTAACGTCGCTAAAAAAAGAATTTCCCAAAGTTCAGTTATTTATCAAGCTAATATCACCAAGAATCTAACATTAAAAAAACAGCCACAGATCAAATGGCCCAGAGTAAAGAGGTCAGAAAGCAACTCACTTACAAATAATATAATACAACTCTGAGTTAAATGCAAAACTACTCGACAGTAACCACAGAGTAAACCTTATGTTTTTATTTTAATTATGACATTGTGGAGACAACATTTTAGATATAATATTTTGGAAGAAAACACTTATTAATATTAGTGGGGATTCGTGAAAATTGAAATTTTCTGCTTTGCCATGCTGATGACAAGAGCATGAGAAGATAAGCCACCAGCCAGAAGCAGGAATATTTACAAATGTCACATCACATAAAGAACTGACCCAACATACTGAATCTTTTAAACTCAAAGATAAAAGGTAGATTTAAAAATGGGTCAAAGATCTTATCAGACAGCTCATCAAAAAGATGCACAGATGGCAAATATGCATATGAAAACGTGCTCTGCATCATTCAGCATCATGGAATTTCAAACAGAAATAAGCAAACCAAAAACATGCCACTGGACGCATGCTACAATGGCCAGAGTTCATGACACACCAAATATGCAAAGAACACCAAACAACAAGGTATCCCATTTATTTCCAGTAGGAATACAAATAAATATCGTCACTTTGGAAAATGAATCTGGATTACTTATAAAACTAATACTCTTTAACATATGATCAAAAATGATGCTTTATACTTGTGCACTCAGGTCTCTACATTTTAGACTGCATAGTTTTCAAATAACAGGAATGTATTGATCACTTTTAGGAGAACGCCAAGGCCAACTCTAAGGTGGCAATGATCTGAATTCTGGTGAGGACTCGTTCCCCCTCATGCACGGTGCCTCTGCTTGTATTCTTATATGGCTGAAGGCTAAAGTATGTTCCCTCAGCCTCAACCTCTTTAACAAGGGCACAGGTCCGATTCATGAGAGTGCACAGCCATCTTGGTAAACCACTCAAGACGGATAGCTACCATGAATGAAACACTTCCTAAAGGTCCCATCACTCAATACTATCCCATTGATGATCAAACATCAGCATAGGATTTTTCTTTTGGAGGGAGTGGGCACTCAGACCACAGCCTGCCTGCTGTGTTTATCCAAAAGACTTAGAAACTATGCACATGAAAAAAAATTTCACCAAAACTTGTGTAGCAGCGTTATTCCTAATTGATAACACATATATGTACCCAATGTGTCCAAAACACGCTTCAGTAGGTGTATGTACAAATCACCTGAAGCGCATCAAAAGCCATGTAGGAAATGTAAATACATATTTTAAGTCAAAGTGCCCGTGAATATATGGCAAAAAGTCAAAACCATGGAGATAGTTAAATGAAAGTCACTGCCAAGAGATGCAGACAGTGAGGGATGAAGAAGCAGGGAACAGGGGAAGAATAAATGTACAAAAGTTGAGAAAAATCACTGGGTGATGTGATGTTTGGAGTGCACAACCTGATTTTAAAGTTTTTAGAACTTACATGAGAAAAAAATTTTTAATATTAAAGAATGAGACGCTACTGACATGAATGTCTACATATATTTGTCAAAATGCAAGCCTGTTGAAATAATATCATCTGCAGCCATTTACCTAGTATTTTCTATGTTCTGGGTCTAATTATTATTTAGGTTTTCATTGTTTATAACAAATTATATTTCATAATTTCAGCTGTAAAGCAATGCACATAAGTGAAGTGCTTGTTCACCTGACTGGATAATGTCTGACAAAAGTTATATTAATTAATTGTATCATTTCTGGTAAAGCAGAAGTTCAAACTGAAAAAGAAATTTCACCTTCTCTATACAGATTTAATAAGCACCGTAAAGTGTAAAAAGGAAACTGAACTTAAGTTCAATGGTAGTTATCATCTAATAATCTTTGTTTAAAAAAAGTATGGATTTAAAAAACTCTACAAATAAACATAAATCTAAAAGTAGAAATAAAATGAAGCATAGTTGAAATTATAGTTTTGCCAATGTAAATGACTGAGTTTTTTGCTGTGTGATTCAGATTGCAGTTGTCATTACGTCGCTTTGTCATACAAATATATTCGGTGCAATGAATGGCAGAAAGTGATTCAAATCACTATAATTCAATCACGTATTCGACAAATTCAATGCTATAGAATTTAAAAACTCTAATGATATGGAGAACTAAAATTGTGTAGAGATAACATTAATAAAATAAAAATTAAGTTTTAACACTAGTAATATCAAATGTAGAAAGCAGTTAAATAGAAGTTATATTATGAAACCCAGATCACGACTCTTATGGAACTTAAAGGGAAAAACCAAGTGGAACAGGGAGGTAGGGTGGGAGAAAGGGAGAGGAGGGAAGCGGGAGGGACAAAAGGACAGTGGGAAAGTCCTTATCACCTTGACAAGACACGTATGTGCATGAAAGGCTCAACTCCATTGTAAACCTTAAATTTTGGGCTTATACATATCAATAAAATGGGGGAAAAGAGTTGTATAGTGAAAATGTACATTAAAATAGTCTTATTATTTAACCAAGTTGTATTGCTTTTCAGCTCCCTGAATCTTAAGTCAGTGGAAGCACCTTTCCTTAGTCTAGTAAGAGTCCTTAGTCTCCTGCCATTTTATTATTTTAAACATAAACAACTATTGAATATGAGCTTTTCCCCCAAATTATTGCCTAATCCTTTTTTATAAACACTGAAAGATTATCTGGCAAAGAAAGGCTCTTCTTGTCCTGAACAGTGCAATGATAGGCAAGAGAGAATGTGAGCTCCTGCCCTCATAGGTGCCAGGAGAGAACGGCCTGGTACAACCCAGAGCACTAGGGTTCTGTAAGGCTTACTTGGTTGAGACAGTTGTGAGGGCCAGGGAAGTTGGGTGGAAGGTGGAGCTCTCAGCATGGAGAATGGTGAAAGCATTACAGGGCTTGTTTTCACTTTGTCAAAAATCAGAGTAGGAAGCTTGTGAGTGGAAAGTACTCAGTCAGGTCACAGCATGGTTAGAGACAGTTGTTTAGCAGGCTTATTTTGTAAGACAACCACCTTTTACAATACATTTAAAATTATGTTGATATCTGGATAATTCTTGAACTCCTTTCTTATATATATTTTTTTTATTTCTATATCTGTACTTCTGTATCAGGATAATTTCTGAAATTGTATGTTTTTTTTTCACGAACACAAACAATATCTGTGCCATATTTCATGACCCGGATGAACAGATTGCAGTTTTTCTTCTTACTGTAGCATAAATCTAAAGTTAAAAAAAGAAAGATAGAACACTCATATTTAGCAAAATGAACTTATATCATAAGGATATTTATTATTTTTTCTGTTCATATACATTGAAAAACAATCAGAATATATATAGTAGTAATTATTGACCAAAATGGATTTGAAGTTCTGTCAGATTTTCTAAGGTTTTTAATTTTAGGAATAGAAGATGGGTGTATATGCTTTTTATGGTACTAGGAATCAAAACCAATATGTCAAACTGAGGTTCATCTCCAGCCTATTGTATTTGGTTTGTTTGTTTGTTTGTTTGTTTGTTTGTTTGTTTGTTTTTGATTTTGAGATTTAGGCTCACAAAGTCACTAAGCTGCCCATGATAGGCCAAAACTTAATGGTCCTTCTGGTTTTGTCTCCCAGACTGCGGAAATTATAAGCTCATGCCACCTGGTCTTGAAACAAATCTTAATACCCTTTCAACATCTACTACTTTGGAGCATAAAACTTTAAAACACATTGTGAGTATTTTTGAACATAATATCAAAAAATTGTTTTAGCTTTACATTATTGTGACCAAATTCAAATATCAAACTAAAAATAGAATAATTTATTTTGGTTCATAGTCTCAGAGACTCCCATCCATGCTCAATGGTTCCATGGCTCTTTAGGTAGGTAGAAATGCACAGAAAAGAGAGCAAATGTCAGAGAAAAGATGATTATTCATTGCAGCCAGAAAGTAAACAGAAGGTAAGAGAAGTAGAAAAGACACAAGATCCATCCTTTATAACTTGTGTTCAGTGAGTGCACATCTCCTAATAAATGCATTGATTGGGAATTCATCAATGGATTGATCTGGTGAGGAAGACAGCTCCGTTGTGAGCCAATCACTTATAAAATCCCATCAGCTGCCAACCCAGCCTTCAACCCAACGACCCTTTCTGGACAATTTGAATTCTAATCATTACAAATATTGTAATTTATAAATTAAATAATTTGTAATATGTAAAAAAAAAGACTTCAAAGATTTTGTGAAGTACTATGTCTGATACCAAATTAACATCTGAGTACTGTAAAATTGGAATGTATTTTCACATAGATATTTCTTTCATTTCAGAATGCAACTTGAATATTATAGAAGACTCTTACAAGCAATATAATGATTATTCAATTTTGTGTATTAATCACATAACAGGACTTACAAAGTTTTTTGACTATCTGTGGATTTAGACATCTGCCTTGAAATTCACTCATAAATTACATGAAAGTCTAGAACAGACAATGTGTTCATAGCTGTCATTCACTGAACAACTATCTGCTAGGGCTAGAGGCTGCATCTCCATGTATAATACATGAATTCCCAGGCTGTCGAACCTATGCATGTCACAAATATAGTCATACAAAGTTTTATGCTTTCAGAATCTCCTGCTTAACTTCCCTTCACCTTCAGGCATCCTGTGGATGGATTCACAAAGCCAGAAGAGGAATTTGTTCATTCTAATAGTCAGCCATCTCACAAATAATGCACATCGGGTAGAGAACTTAAAGGGAAAGGGCTTCTCCTTCAGGCATACACCAGAATTGTTTTCCTTATTTCAACCTCTGCTAAGGCAGCTTAGGGGTGTTGAAAAAACAGTGGTGTAAACAGTTGCTGGAAAACAAAATAAGTGTGTCACTTTGTTGCAACATGAGTAACAAAAAGCATCCACAATGAAATCAGTGATACTTTATGTCCGATGACAAAATAGGTCTTAAAGTTTATCAAAGTGTTTGATGTTAGATTTAGCAAAACTAACTAAGTATAGGAAACCAGAATCCCTAGCTCTGAATCTGCCCTATGAGCCTTAAAATTGTGTGACCCTGGGAAAGTTTTTTTTTTTTGAAATAACTATCTCACCTTTAAGTTTGCTACTAAACAGTATCTCTGTCATTAAGTTATTGGCAGCACTAAATTCCCATGTTTGTGATTCTCAGAATATCGCCAGCATATAATGAAACATTTCAGAAAAGTTTAGTTAATCTGAAGACCACTTACTGAGACCCTGTAACCCAAGACTTTCAGGTATTAAGAAATAAGTTCTAACGAGTTATGTTCAAAGCAGAGCTGTCAATTCCCACTTGAATATGTCATCATCCAAATGGTTAAACTATATCAAGTGAAATAAATAAAAACGCGGAACTAAAAAATTCTGGCTGAAAGCTAGAGAAACAGCTTCAAGAATCAGTAGTAAGTTTCAAACAAGAAGAGATGAGTCTGAAACCATTGATCTGTGGAACTCGGGGCTGAGTTTTGAAGTGGAAGCCAGAAAATTATGAAGCCTAGAATGTACACAAGTATATAAAATAGAAAACAAACATAAAAACTTTCTCTTTAATCTATGGAACAAAATTACACAGCATATAGAAATGAAATGCCACAAATGTAACCTATGAAAAGACAGGGGGGATACAAAGTCTTTTCAGAAGAAGGTAATTTATTGAAAGTGGTCTGTCAGACATCATATTTAGTAATACGTTTCGATTTATTGAGAAGTTATGTAAACTATATTGAAGCAATGATAAGCGTCTCCTGGGAGAAGGTTACCTATATTCACTACCTAAGCAAGAGCCTCTAAAACAGAAAATATCAAAGAAAAAATACTTAAAAGGATAATTACTGAGAGATTACAGAAGAATGATACTTAGAAATGATGGGAATTGAATTGCAAGCTAAAATTATACCTTGAATATCTAGCAGGAAAAATATAAATTCAGTACAGCACATTATAGAAACACTAAAAACAGACAGAAGAATTTTAAAAACAAAAACATTGCAGAAAAAATCAAATTATTTGCACTAAAGTTACAACTAGATGAAAGACAACCTCAATATAGAAATTATTATTCATTAATATTCAAATATTTATGAAATTATTACTTATTCCTTGATATTAGTATCCATGAGGAGAAGAAACAAAAATACCTTCTCTTGTGGAATTCACTATATTATAGTCTAAATTTTTTCAAAAGTCAAAAATTATGTGACAAATGACTCTGAATTTAATAAGTAAAAATTGAGCCATTGTAAGTCATGGTGAAAAATAAGGATTTATTAGACATACTGCGCCTTGAAAAGCAGCTATGACTAATTATAAGAACCATCTGACAAGCCAAAGGTGAAAAGGGATGGTAATCTTGGAGTCAGGCTCCACTTAGACTCTTCTCCATTCGCCCATGGCAAGCATGCGGTGGGTCATGCTACTTGGGAATATACTTTGTTTCTCTGTACATCTTTTTATGGTGGAGTTGTTCTGAGTCATGGGTGGCCTCAAACAGGGTGCAGAGACAGCTTACAGAAGCACTGTTTCTGGAGAAAGACGAATGCAGGGCCGAAAAGCACATTGCAGCGAATGTCCCCCAGGTCCTAGGACAATGTGGAATTATATAGGATTAGTCATTGCATTAGAAAATTTGAAATTCCTTGAAATTTTAAGCTGCTGTGCAAAAGGATGTTTTTCTGAATTGGTCAACAGTCTTAAAACATGACATGAAATTAACCACAGTAATATGGAGGTGAAAAAAATCGTTAAACAACTAGTATTGAACTTGTCAACCACAGTTTATAATAGATTCTGGAAGGAAACTACTTGCCCATCAATTGAGGAATGGACAGAGAAGATGTCGTACTTATACAAAATGGAATACAGTGTGGCCCTAAAGAAAGGCAAATTGAAGCATTGGAGTGAAAATAGGTCCGTGTTGAGTCAATAATCATCAGTAACGTGGACCAATCACAAAAGACTGACTATAAACATGTGTACTCAAGTTTACTATAGAATTATTCATAGTCAAAATACAGAACCAATTTAAGTGTTTATGGATAAATGGATGGAGAAATTGTGATATGAACTCAAGCACACATACAGAGACATATACCACATAACCACGCATGACGTGGAATATTATTCAACTTAAAAAATAAATTCCATCATTTGCAATCACATGGAAGAATTCGGAGCTCACTACACTAAGTGAAATAAACAAGACAGTCAAGCTCTGCTTCAACTGACTTCTATATAGATTCTAAAATATGGAATTGGTAGAAACAGAGTAGAGTGATCATTAGTGAGGTAGATGCTATATGGCATTATGACTGTTGTTAATAATCTTGTATTAGACACTTGAAAATTGATAACATAATAAATCTTTAATATTCTTACTCCACACACCAAAAATAGAAAAGGCAATGAAAATTCAAGTTATCTCAGTTATATAATTTCAAAATAGGAAAAAGAAATTTAATGAATCAAAGGTAATTTAGATAGCTGAATATTCACCCATCAGACTGACCTAAATTTTAAAAATAGGAAACTATAAATATTGATGGAGGTATGAACACATGAAATGCTTTTAAACTCTTAGAAGGAATATCAGAATAACTATTAAGAGGAAAAGATTTCTAATATTTCAAGAATAACAACTACTTTGTTTCACTGAAGTTTAGAAAACTACTGTGCCCAAGGGTCTCAGTCATTAAATGGATAATGTGGATTTGAATTCAATTTGTGATCCAAAATTTACTTCACTGTAATGAGCAAAGCTGTAACAAATAATTTAAGAATATTCATTCTTGAGCACAACAAATTTCAAAACCTTTCAGCAAATTATTCAATACTTTTCCCAATGTAAGAGATTGAGTGAGCATATGTTGAATTATTTTCAATATGGAGAACTCAACCATAAAATATTCTGATCTGTTTAAGAATAACAGGCTATTTTCTTTCATAATAAAATTTTCTGTAGTCTTTTGGATATCTTGACATACTTATCCTTAACATTTTACTTTCATCATGCTGTCTATTGAGACATTTCTTATCTTTCCAGGAGGTTTCAATCCTTTTCTCTTTCTTTTCCTTTGAAGGTTTAGGGTTTCCTGGACGTTGAATATTTCTGATGGCTGTCAGGTTTTTGTCCAAAATATAAGTCTCTCTATTACGCATTCCATAATCCCAACCACAAACACATTTTCTTTCCCATAATGCCATCTTTTCTGGTAGGTACAACTCTTTTATCTATTGTTTGATAATGGACATAGATTTATTTTGTTAATTAATAATTTGTTTTCTATTTTTACATATATATGCTATAAATTGTTTATTTTGAGCTTGAAAATTTTGTGCACATGCATATCACAATATTACAATCCCTTCCTCTCCCCGTATTGGCACTTCGGCTGCCTTCCTCATTCCCCAACTTCCACTATCACACCCACTTAGCTCTACAAAATGTCATATTAAAGTTTCTCATATTAGAGAAATTGTTCTGAGATACGACTTTTTTAAAGATATAGACGCTGGCATCTAATTTCTAATGCGAACCTTCATGCTTAGTAAAGTTCCTGGAAACAGCTAAGTGATTATGAGTATTTTTTTTTTTTCAGGGCATTGTTATCGTTTCAAGAAGCTCTTTCTGCAGTGGGATAGTCCTAAAAGTTAAAACTCAGCAGAAATAACTAATACAGGGACTCCTAAGAGGCCTAGTTTCTTTTAGTACACTGAGATGCGTCACAACACTCTCCCTTATCACTAACTCACACTAGGTTCCGATATGTAAGTTTAGCGGAGTCTCAAAATCTAAACTTAATGTAAAACAATTTTTTAATGTAAGAAAAAAGAACCAAATATAGTTGTTAAGTATTCTCTTCAGTACTAGGATTTGTTAATTTGTTTTGTATATTTTACCATATCATTTTTCCTGCTAAATATGTTAGGCACTAGCTTTGGAAAAACTTTAGACCCTGAAGAGGACCATATTTGCTGATTTTGCTACAAGACAAGTTCTCAGGTCATCAACATACATGATACCAACACAATTGTCGAGGATGTTTGATAACATTATAGCTGTAAATAGAAAGCTTGAAAAATATTAGTATTTAATGTCATTAAATATATTCATCAATTAGTCAACATTTGCTTCAGAACAATTTGCAAATCAGAAGATTTCTACTGGCAAACATTCATGCATGCTGGTGATAAAGTGAGAAAGAATACAAAATTCCTTTTATGACCTATTGATTTGACATTGAGTCACTCAGGAATTTGTAATTCTAGCATTAACAATGAGCCAGAAGATAAAACTACTTTTTTTTTTTTTTTAGTGTAAGTGCTTTGCCAAAGCAAAAACGTACAAATTATAATATTTATATTTAAACACTTTTTTCTTGTATTAACAAAGTAAATTTTATTACTTTTAAAGACAATTTGTCTGCAGGTTCAGAGTTGCCACAAATTTTATGTACCTCTCAAGAAGAATGGGAAGGATGTTTCCACCGTATCTGTACAGCATGAAACTGAAGGCAAACTGACCTCTAGTATGAGATTACTTCAGTGGCAGCAGGAATGAGTTCCCTGTGGTGAACATTTGGCTCAAGACTTGTTTTCTGTGGATTCTTAGCGGGGTGGGAAGCAATGGAAAGAGAACTACCCCAGCTCATAAAGCAGCATTCTTTATATAATTTGAAGTCAAGCAGAAAGAAAACTTTTTTTTTTTCTTTGTGAAAATGTATTTCATGTATCCCAGAAAAAACTCTTCATTCAATGCATTGGAGATTGGTAATACAGTTTTTGAGGTTGTAAAGTTTGGAAAAAATAAACGAATGATAAATCTTTAGACAATTTTTAAAACAAAAATTTCTGATTTAAATACAGAAAGGGCTGAAAAGGCAGATCTTTGCGTAGAATTTAATTTTACTCCCCATGACCACAAAAAAACCAAAAAGCTTATGTAGTCTTGAACTTACAAACGCATGTTATTTCATAAGTTAATATTGTGGAATTTGGAATATCTTCTTATGAAATAATACTATGAAAATATATTCTAAAAAGTGACTGTCATAAATTAATTCATTCAGAGATATTACAGAATTATATTGATCATATTGATCCTAGTTTTGATTTGTGGACAGATGTGATATAAAAAAAGTCTTGTTCCCTTTCCACTTGCCCCTCTTTGAGTAAGAGTAACATGAGAAAACTTCTTTCTCATCCATTTAGGCTCTGTTTCCACTCTTAACTTGTGTTAATTGTGACTTTATAGTATTTTTTGACTGGTTACCAATGAAACAATACCTGATGGTGCCTTTTGCCGCCATACCACCAAATCTTCGGTCTGCCTCAGTGTTCTGAAATACAATTATATTTTGCGTTTGCGTCTCAGAGCCTAAATCTCATTTCTACTAGGCAGATCTAGAATTAACATCCTACACACCTGAAATTAACAAAAAGTGAAAAAGGTAAGGGTTTTATTTCCTTCAACAATCCAAGAATATTTTCCCCAAAGAAGTCACCCACGTGATTGACGATTAGAATTGAGTACTCAGAAACCTTAAGGGATATGACTGTGGCCAAGGAGTTTGGGGGAGTAATTTCTTGGCATCAGAACCAACGGAATGCAGTTCGGGATCTTTGAACTTCTGTTACTTGGGGGTCATCTCCCATGTTTCTGATTTTTTCCCTACTATGTTTGGCAGAGGGAGTAAAATAATTGATTCGGATTCCTTTGGGAACAAACAGATATTCAGAGCAGTTGATCAAGGAAAGTGCCGGCAGGACCTGAGAGCAGAGGATTCTAGAACAAGAGGCAGATGGCGTTCATTTCCATCCTGACTGGTGATTTTTAGGAAATGATATTTACATTAAAATATGAGCTACTTCAGGGAATTAAAGTTCTCTCACTGCTAATTATTACACAGTTATTTTGTGCATCCGTTCAGTAACTCCACAATTATCCATCAACTCTTCCTCCTGTGCTGTGCACAGAGGATCTGAAAGTGATTCAAGTAGACACAGCTTGAACTTCAGAGACCACAGACTCTAACAGGGATGACGCCTTGATACATAAACACGTTTTTAAAGGTGGAAAATTTAAGAATTTTAATTTTCTATGAAAATGCAAGCATGGCACAGAGATTTTCCAAACATTCCTCATTTAATTTTTCTTACCAAACTTTTACACTAATATAATGAATCTGGCATAATGAATGAACGTGTATTTTATGCTAGAATTCTCCACATTGATTCCTGTTTTCTGAGACTTCTGCCTAATGTTTTCCTTCTCGTCTAGGATTGTCACACTTTCTGTTTCCTTTTGGCTCTTTTTGGCTATGTGAGTCTCTCGAAAATAATTTGTTTTTAACGGCTTGAATGTATTTTAGAAGTCATGGTCACTCATATTTTGTAAAGTTTTCTCTGTTTAGATTTGTCTAAGTTTTACATTCCTATACTAAGATAAAGGGCTTTTGAAAGCAAGACACTGAGGTGAAGTGCGACTTTTTCTCAGACCTTGTGAAAGAAATGCACAATCCACGAACTCACTCTCCCTGGTCCCTTGGCCGGTGTGGTGACGGTCAGCTTCTTCCACTACCACTGACATTTTCCTCTTAATGGAAAATGAAGGTGCCCATGCTTTAGACTATAAATAGAAAGAGCGCCAGCACAGGAAATGTGCAGGAGACGCGGACATGCGTGGAAGAATCAGACCACGTGGACGCTAGTAACAGCAGCCCCCCCCCCCCCCGCGAGTACTCATGCTTAATTGATATGCTAAGTGTAGAGGTTAATAAATCAAAAAAAATCAATAAAATAGAGGAGAAGTCAGGACAAGTACTTGACTATATTTGTTTCCAATAGTTCAATTTGTCTTGTTATCTCACGATATCTCCAACCAATATGGTTTTTATTATCTAAGGTAAATTCTGGCTAGAATTATATATTTCAAATAATTTGAATGCTATTTATTGCTATATATAAATTGAACATTGTACCAAATAGTCAAATATAAATGTATAAAATGTCTAAATTATATGTATCTTTTCCTAATACGTTGCATCTTACCTCACAGTGAAAGTGATTTGTTTTTCTGAGAACTCAAGTAGATTAACATAAGGTTTGGCCACTGTCTACGCCTCTCATAACTTGTCAGAGGTTACTGTTGTTCTCGGTCTTCTGAAAGAAAGGAAGGGTGGTAATTAGTAGGAAGAAAATAAGGTTGATTCTCCATTAGTAGGATGAAAGTGGAGGGGTAGAGGGAATTGGATTGGATTCATTATTTTTTTTTTTCTCTTTACTCCTGTAGCTTCAGGCTTCTTTAGTAAAATATTGTCAAATGAGTAGCTTAAATAAAATATTGTTCCAATTTTGGAGGCTTGAAAGTCCAAAATCAATGCCCTAGCAGAGCTGAGGGCCTTTCGCTCCTACATAGGGCCTTCATCCTGTGTCTTGAAGCTTAGAAGAGATGAGACACTCATCTTACTTATCCAAGCTCCTCCTGCCTGGGCTCCTCAACCCCCAATCCCTGTTTTCTAAGATATTACTTTGCACTCCTGTTTCTGTCTATCACTGCTGGGGAGACAAGAGCATTTAGATCACAGTCAGTTAAAAATAATTGAGGGGAATACAATATGGACAAATTAATAACTGCCAACAACGTAATAACTTTGCACACCTACAGGTGTTTAATTATTCAGCAGATGTATATTAAGAGCCTATTATGAGAAAATCATGGTGCTATGTACATAATGGGAATAATCAAATGTAATCTGGGGAACATTAATGATCTAAACATAAACATACCTCACAGATGTGTTTTTAGCATTCCACTACTTAACTGTTTTGTTGTTGTTGTTGTTGTTGTTGTTGTTGTTTTTGTTTTTGTTTTCTTTTTTGAGACAAGGTCTTGCTCTGTAGCCTAGGCTGGTCCTGAACTCACTTTGTAACCCAGGCTGTCCTTAGATTAACAACAATCCTCCTGCCTCGGCCTCCTGAATGCTGAAATTATAGTCTTGTACCACTACCCCTGGCTTTATATGCAACCGAGGAATCAATTTCAAGGCCTTGTGCTTGCCTTGACTTTAACCACTGTACCATTTCTCGGCTCCTTAACTGCTTATTTATATTTAGGTCAGAAAGGTAAACAGGTCACTTCTCGCATCCTTCGAAAGCTACATTATGGAAGAAGATCAGCAAATTTTTGCTCAGAACAAAAGTATTAACGGGATGCAGTCCATTTCAATCTAAAAATAAGATCATGGTAAAGGAAATTCAGTAAGCACTGGTTCCCAACATGTCTGATTCTCCTGATATATAATACACACGAGAACAACAATAACATAAAATGAGTTTATTACTCAGAGACAAGAAGGCACAGCAACAGGGACAAGGAAGCCTTGATTATTACAGTACCAATCAACAACTTCAGGAAAGTTGCCTGAATGCACAGCTCCTACCTGTGAATACACCACGTGTATGGAGCTGAAGGCTGCTAGAAAGCAGCTACCATTGATTTGTACATTAAGTTGACATGATTTGCTGTCATGGTTTGTATCTCCAGTGTTACCCAAAAGCCTATGTGTTTGAGTGCTGTGAATTATCCATTAATGTCCAGTGTTACAGAAGTGGGGCCTGGTTGGAAGGGACAGATCCTCAGGGCTTGACCTAGAGGGATGTATCCTAGCTCTGCATTTTCTCTTGCTCCCAACTTCCTGTTTGCCATGCTGTGAACAGCTTCTCTTTGACTAGGCTTCTGCCATTTCAGACACACGAAGGGACTAAGGCTATCTGAAAATGTGAGCTGGAATAAATCTTTCCACCCTTACACTGTGGGTGTTGAGTAATGTATATTAGCAGTGAAACAGTAACTAAGATATTTGCTCTGAAAAAAAATGAAGATATCCTATTTTTAGGAAGACTGGAACAGAGCCTGGTTTGTTCTGGCTCACCTCACTCTACCTTGGAGCTCCTGTTTCCAATACATTCTATAGTTATTCTTGAAAACCGTGAGCAAGAAAAACTAAAGGGAAAAACTGAACTGACCCAATGCCATCTGGAGAAGCATCATATGACCATCAGTTGTGCTACTGTGAAACATACAAAATGAAAAGAGGGGTAGGAAGCATAGCAGAGCCAAAGGATAAGGAGGCCAAAACTGGAAAATTGATCTTGAAGATAAATTATCCAGCCTCTCAATGACTAGAGTTCCAACATAGTAACTTTAAGGAACAGAAAATACGACTGAAAGAGAAAAAAATGAATAGAAACAAATAACAAAAAGAGAGTTTACTTAGTTTACTTAGTGTTACCGCTTGGATCTCTCAGATTTTTAACAATAAGCCTCAAAAATCTCATCTTTCGACTTAAGCATAAGCATAAATATGTTTGTGTCTCCTAAGGCGATATAAGAGCATGTAGAATCACAGCCTTTTAATCCCAAGAGTCAAAATACGCATTTGATGGACAGAACCATGGCATGCTTTGGGAAAGTGTAGGACATAACTTGCAAAGCAGAGGAACTTTATTTTCTGGAAATGTTAGTGAAAATGTTTAATCAGAAACTTAAAATATGTACTAGCCATTATAGTAACATTAACCATGTGTTTTAGAAAGGTTAATATCAATAAAAATATTCAACACTTAGTGTGGGAGTATTTAAAGAAATGTCTATGTATACCCATAATTTATTCTGCATAGTCACTTTTCCCCCTCTAGCAAGGTATTTTCTTTTAAACTCATGTTATCTATTTAAAACTCAGACTTAAAATGAGCAAATTGGCCGAGGCTTCTGAAACTCAGTGTGCCTGATTATTCCCACAGCTTAGCTGGGTGTCGCAAATCTCCCTTCTTTTTCTCTCCCCCTGTATTCCTCCCGTCAGACCATCTGATCCATGGCATCCTTTATGTGTTCCAAACACAAGTCCTTGCCCCTTTCTCTGGGGCTTCATATCAGTTGCTCCTTCAAAATCACTCAATTTTTGTCAGAAATAATTTGCTAGGTTCTGATTGTGAGTCAATTTCAGGCTGCGGCTTCCTGATGTTCTCACTTTGATGTTCGCAGCAGTTTGAGGCAAGATGTGAGTTGCTAAAAGTTAAGATATATACTCACCAGCTATATCTGGAAGACTAATTTAATTTTGATAAACTTGATATTCTTCACAGAAGATGACAACAAGGTCACATGGTACAACTGACTGAGAATTACATGAAATAATGTAATATGAGCAACTCAGCATATGAAACTAATAGGAGATCAAGAATTGACAGAAACTATTCTTATTATTAGCACAAATTGTAACTACTAGAAATTAGAAGATCTAGTGAGTATCTTTCTGTGCACGTGAAGCAGCTTCAACCAGGTGGTGCCCTCATTCCTGCTTCTCTGTCTCAAAAATACATTCTGAAGTATGGCTGTGAAGGCAGACAGTTGCTTACCTTGGTCATTTGATTGCAGATACAAGATTCATGTGAAATCTCAGGTTGATTCTCATATGAACAGAACTGTGGCACAAAATCCATGGAACACAGCCAGGCCTTGTGAAGTAGACCTGAAATACCAGCACTCTGGAAGGACGAAGTGGCAGAATCACAAGTGTGAGTCCTGCCTGGGCAAATCAGAAAGTCAGTGGCGCTTTGTCTCAAAATCAAAAGCAAGAAAAGAGAAGAGAAAAGACAATGGGATAATATATAATTCAAAGGGCCTGGATTCTATCCAAACACTGCAATAATTTATACTAATAAAAATAATGTTAACATAACTGAAGGCCACGTGATTCAAGAGTATTTATGTTAAGATTAACTCAAGATAGAGTTGTGTGTTAACAAGGTGGATTCAAGAACTACTTTGAAACTACTAATCTCTTGAGTCACTATCTGTCATAGTAGAACCTGAGATCATAAATTTATAAGAATTAATACATTACTAAATATGAGATATTGCATGCTTGACTATCTTGCCAGCACCTAAAAGAGGTTGGATTCCCAAATAATGGGCTGGCAGTAAAAAAAAAAAAATACAAAATAAATATCTGACTTCCAACTAAGGTTTTCATTCTTATTCTATGAAAATTTTAAAAGAAAAGTTATTATTATATTTCATAGAAAAGACATATAGAAATATTTTAGGAAAATTATCACATAGCTCTTGAAATGTTGCCTTAAGAATTTATCTATTTTAGAAGAGCTGGGACAAGGAATAAGAGAGAGAGATGCCCTTTCTTCAAGGGCAAAATGTAGAGATACACACACATCCTAGAAACTTATATAAATATAGTTTAATATGATCTTTGACAAATAATGTAAAAATTTATAGTGAAATACCAAAAAGTTATCTAAAGATATGAAGAGTACCATTGATCTTTTTTTTTACTTAGCTTGCATAGAATTGACAATAGAAATACATATTAACCAAACTTTTAGAGTTAATGTGGGAAATACATGAATGAACACTATGTCTCCAACATAGCTCATTTTTAAAAAATTCATTGAGAAAAAAACACAGCTGAAGAGGGTTTTATTATATTTGACATACTTGTGAATGTCTGTCATGGATTGAATTTTGTGTCCCTGAAATTCATCTATAGTACCTTAATATATGATTGAAGATTAGAAGCTACAGAAAATCAAAGAAGTACTCAAATAAAATGAAGCTCTTAGAATACGTTTTATGCTGAGTTTGATTGATGTTATTATAATCAAAGAAAAAGGGAACGTACAAAACAGATGCCAGGGTCGTGCACACTGAGGGGAGAGACTGTGAGCACACACAGTGAGAAGGCAGCTATCTGCCAGCCAGGCAGCGGCCTCCGGGGAAGGCGCACCTGACTCCACTTTGACCTTGGGATGGCTGCCTCTGAAAACAGGAGAAACTACACTTGTGTTGTTTGACCCACCATTTTTGGAGTGATTGCCATGGGAGCCCTAGCACATGTCTACACGCCTGTACGCGGCCATGGCTTTGCTTTGCTGCCTTCACAAAATGATGCAACCAGAACCCTGTGCATAAGGGTAGCCAAGAGGGTGCAATGTGGAGATTTTCCCAGGTGTCAATTGCTGTTGCTACGTGTCAAAAGCACCCAGGCAGCCATACCCAGACCCCGGACTGTACCTCAGAGCCAAAACAGCTGAGCTCACATGGCGCCTGTGGCTGCTCTGGGCAAGTTGCATACAGGAAGCTGTGCCTAGACCCCTGCCTGCACCTAGGAACACACGTGACTGGGCCCACTTGGTACTCGTTGCCTTCCACCAAAGGTATCCAGGTAGTCACACCCCAAAGTCCTGCCCGCACCTCTGAACTAACACATCTGGGGTGACTTTGCACCCATCACTGCTGCACACCGGAGGCACCCAGGTAGCCACGCCCAGACTCTCAGCGGCATTGGGAGCCAGTACAAGACTTACTCAGCACCCGCTCCTGCTGCACATTAGAGACATCCAGATAGTTGTGCCTCGAGCCTCGTCTGTACCTCAGAGTCTGTGTGACTGAGCCTCATTGATTCCTGTCACTGATGCATGCTGTAGGCGTCCAGCCTACAGGCATCCAGCCTAGAGGCATCCAGATAGCTGTGCCTAGACTTTCAGGTTTGAAAGAAAGGAGTAGGTGAGCTCCGAAGAGGAATCCCACTTCAGTGACAGAGTCAACATATTGCACAGTCAAAGAACATTCACTACTAGAATACAGAAATTGGTTAAAGGGATACCACAGCAAGTCAAAGGAACACTCAACAGCGAGATGAGTAAGCCCCCCAGCTCAGCAAGGGAGACCCAGAGAGAACAGAAGATCCAAAATTTCTACGATTTGAAAAAAAAAGTAATTAACTTGCTGGAAGATCAATTATGCAATAAACTACACAATAAATGTGAAGATTTAACCAAAGAAATTAAGGAGGAAACAAACACAGAACTGGCAGAGCTGCAAAAGTCAATCCAGTACATATTGACAAGTTCAGTAAAAAGTTCCAAAAATATGAAATTATAAAGGAAGAGCATCGAGAGATAAAAACCTCCATAGGAAAACTAGTGAACAGAAAGACACAACACGAGGAAAGAATTTCTGATTTAGAGAACAGGATTGAAACAACGGTCAAGACTGTTAGTGACCATTAAATAATCCAATGACCACAAGGAATGGGGTGCTGCTACAGATATAGAAGACTCAAAGAAACTTAACCTTCAAATAGCAGGAATACAAGAAAAATGGAAATCCATATGACATGATTAAGAAACCTATTCACTAAAGTTATAAGAGAAAACTTCTCATACATAGACAAAGAATAGACATACCATACACGCACTAGATATGACTGAAAGTTCCCTAGACACACTATAATGAAACTCACTGAAATACAAAGCAAAGTGAGAATTCTGAACGTAAGATATCATCTATCCCCAAGGACAGTGGCATATATCAATAACTCAAACAGCAATCCGAGCTGGTGAGGCAGTGGGGAAAAATGAACACTGCTGTCGGAAAACTGTTATGAAGGGCAGTGTGAAAGTTTGAAAATAAATATCTTTTGATACAGCAATATCTCATCTCCATAATTGTGCAGCCCAATTGCAAGGGTCAATTTTGTTTTAAATGAAAATAAAAGTCTGTGAACAAAAAACAAGAACTTCCTATGTCCTCTGTCCCTACACCAAGTGAGCATTAATAGGAATCTTTTTGTATAGGTGAAGTTTTAAAGCAACAAAATTTTATTAGCACTGCTTAATTCTCACGAATGAAAAAAATACACTAAGATCCTTAACTTCTGTGCATAATTTAACATGATAAGAAAATAAATGTTAACTTAATTATATTTAATGTCTGAAAATAGTGTAAGTGTCCTCGAGAAAAAAGTTTAAAATTGCTTGGAATCAAAAACAAAAGACAGCAATTCAATATGAGTCAAGATATCAGCCAAAGAGAAACATTAATAGCAAGTACTCCTGCAGAAAGACTTTGGTCCACTTTAACACTGAAATTAAAATCGAACCTACTTTGCGCACACAGTATATTCATTTTATCCACACATTCTACTCAAATGACAATCTCTTAACAGTGTTGGCAACAGTGTTTCTGATGATGCTTGGGCATTCCTAGTCTGTTGTTGACAGAACAAAGAAACCAATCAACTACTTTGAAAAAGAAAGATGTTTTTTTGACTGAAATGACCTCAAGTCCTTAAATTTCACACCTCAGCATATTGTCTAGAAAATCCCCCGCTACTTTCTGTAAAATTATGTGAATGTCTTCACAACAGTTTTTGTAAATTGCTAACCACCCTCCACAATGAAATGCATAAAAGATTTGGAGATATTTTTAGTGTTATGTAGTACCCGAAAAATCTCAGAAACAATGTTAAAATTTTTCAAGGCGTATAATGGATGTTTACAGACTTATTTCATTGCTATAAATGCCATCAATATATGGGACTGAGAAATTTATTTTGGGGAAGTCACATTTAATATTTTAGAGACAATTAAGGCAATGCTTAAAAAGTTGTGAATAGATGCAAGTGTTGGAGAGGCCACATGAGAAGATACCGGCGATATTCTAAAGGCTGGGGGTGGGGTAGCGGTGAAGCTGGAGGAGTGGGGGCTAAGGTTCACAGCAACAGGGTCTGGTCTGGTGTGGCAGTGCACAGTAGGGTGATCTTAGGTAATAATGTCATTTACATTTTCAGAGACTGTAAGAAAGGATTGAAAACGTTTATCACTCAAAAATGATAGCTGTTTGGTGAGACAGTTATTTTCATCTTGATTTAAACATGGAATGTATACATGTGGTGCAATGTCGAATGGGACTCCACGAATATGCTCAATTTTATATGTTACTTAAAATAAAATGTAAATACATTACATGAATGAATTTTATGTCTTATTCATATCACTAGCACTTTCATAGCAAGTATAATTTTATTCCATAAAGATGAAGGCTTGCCCATTGGATTCATTTTTATAAGCACTCTGTAGATATGCACCCAGAATAAAGTAAATGATTAATTTTGTGACAAGCTCTTGATAATTTAAATGGAATGAATTAATGGAAGAGCTAAAGATACAGTTGCATCTGTACTCAGCCACCTGAGAAACAGACATCAAGAAGGCATGCATTGTGTATATTTCTCAAGGGCAATTACTATAACTCATACATCCGGTTTGTCCTCTCAAGCTGTTAGCACACTGATGACTAAATGATCAAAATTGAACAAATGAAATAACTTCTAATAAATTATATTGGATCCAATTTGAAAAAGATAAAATATTTATATATAAATGTATTTCTGGACTGCATAATTTAATAAGTAAAATTAATAAAATTGTACATTATATATAAATTATATTTTCAATGTTTCAACATCTATTTATAAACAGAAATAATCTTAAATGATGTATGTTTTGTAAAAGCCAATGATTTTAGCACCAAATATTAAAATATATTTGGAAGATATGAACAAAGTGATTGATAGTATTAATTTTGGCTACACAAAGAATCATAAGTAACTTTTTAAAATTTAAGCATTCTAATAATTTATATTATTATGCAGTCCAATTAGGAACAGTTATTAGTGTAATTTTTAAGCTTTATCTGATCAGAAAGGTAAATGATGTTTCAAAAAACATTATTTTGAGTAAAAACTTTATTAGTTTTAGTATATTGTTTGACTTAAAGATTCACTAGTCTTATATTCTATTTATGTAAGATGTTGAATTATATAATGCTGTAAAGAAATAGGATTGTCAACTTTACTAAATGCAATCTAATTGATCTCAAATTAAATCAATATACATATACAACTTTTATAATAATTTTCAACTTATAAAACATTGAATTTTCAATATTCTTTTTGGATGAAGATGAAATCTAAGAAATATAAAATAAGTAGAAACAAATTATAACATAAAAAGAGCAGATCATTACAAAGTTGTGAATCTCTGTTATAATGCAAAGGTAACCTAGTTATATCCATAAATGGTGAATAATATTTTGAAGGTGAGAAGCAAAGGCAACTTAATTATAGATGGGTATCTGGCATGTTAAATAAATAGCAGACAATAAGAGAACATGTATATTACACTGAAACCTTGGCGATCCTGATAGTTATTTGCCCTTAATCATTAATTAAATGTAAAACTTTTGGGAAATACCCAACCTGTCTTATCTATGTTCTTTGTGTACAATTATGATAAAAATATTTTCTCTAGGACATATTAGGGCTGTTGTGATAAAAGAATAAAAGGAAATATATTTATAAGATAGTATTATATAAACAGAAGAGATCATTTTCAGATCAAAATAAGAGTTTAGAAGAAAAATTTTTAAAAAAGAAAGTGTTTGGCATATTACCTAAATGCTTTTGGACAATTAATACTAAAAAATAGCTTGCGACAGCTGGGTGAAATTCTCTTTTAATAACAGTCATATCTTGAAGTACAAATACTTTTGCATAGTTTTATTAAGGGTACATTTTGTTTACTTTATTAGTCTTACAGAATACCCTCACAAATACTGATGTCCAGCCATAACTGCTATGTATTTGCACTTAATATTATTTGAGAAGTCAGCCTTAGCTTTGGCAATATAGCTTCACCTATTATTTCAGATAAACATACAACTTTATCCTTTTGTTTTCTTATTTTAATCTTCCATTGCAATTTGTAAGAAAATGCAAGAGATTATATCATTTGCTATATCAATTGTTTGAAAAAATGTTAATATGGTATGGTTCAATATTTTTAAATGGAGCATTGTATATCTATATGCAAAGAGCTTGTTACATTGTGTGTGTGTGTGTGTGTGTGTGTGTGTGTGTGTGTGTGTGTGTGTGTGTACCGGGTCTCAGTAGTCCATTTAAATCAGGGCATACAATTTAGAAAAATATTACTTAAGACAAATCAGTATATTAAACCAATATCCTTACGGTCTGTGTTTTAAATTTTTACATGTCAGGTTTTATAGAACATCTTAAAACATCTTTATATAAATCCTGTCTCCTGTGTTACTAAGTCTACAAAGATATCTGTCTACCCAGCCTAACAAAAATGTAGATAAGCCTATAGTGGTGGTGCAGGCCTTCAATGTCTGCATTCTAGAGGCTGAGACAACAGGGTTTTCATGAGTCCAAGGCCGGCCTGGGCTCCATAGTGAGTTCAGGACAAGCCTGGGCTGCAGATAGAGACCCTGTCTCAAAAAAAAAAAAAAAAAAAAATTGTAGAGAAGGTTCTTTTCTTTACTGATACTTGCTAAAAATTATTCATATTTTAAATATATCAGAGTAATTTTTTTAACTTATTTGATTTTAAAATTGTCAGTTTTTTTGAATAAGGATTTATAATAAGAAATTATCCTCAGGGAATAATAAATTAACAGATCTATACCCATATTTATTTTTTAACAGATCTATACCCATATGTATTTTATTCACAAATGCAACTTTCCGAATACACGCATGGAACATAGAGTTTGAGAAGGATTTGTTTCTGGTGAGGATAAACACAACATGAGGAGCAACTGAATGATTCTTATCAGATTTTCCATGGCACATAGTGACAGTCAATTGTTTGAGGAACATGAAGATGCTAAGTGGAAAGATAGATTATTAGTATTTATTTTTGAAATTGATGAAATGCTGATAAAATATGTATTTTCAAAGAAGTCTGGTAGCAGAAGTCGTTATGTATGTGTATGATGCATAATAACACACCTACTCATGGGAATAATAATGAAATGCTGAGGCAAACTGGTCTCTATTATTCAAAATACTTAGTAACACAAGAGCACTTTTATAAGACTGGAGGAAAATACGGATTGTGGACTTTATGTAAAAATATGTTATCATGAAAAAGAAATACGTCTCCATTTTTAAAAGTGCATTAATGAGAAAAGAAATTACCTAGACAATAGGAATTCATATAGATACATATGTTTAGGGATCTAAAAAAAACTAAAATATATGAAAAATCCAATACACAGGCAGAGATCTATTTTAAAAGTGAGAAAAAGGTCGTATGAACTACAGGTAATGAATGCATAGATTTCAAATCAGGTGCCGTTACATAAGCTGGCTAAGACACACCGTGTGGTGCACATCAATTCTGAGAAGTCTGCTTTTATGAAGCTAGGTAATTGAAAGCACGACGTTTTATGATGACTCATAGGACACTTTGCAATGATATAGTAGGAGAGTAGCTTAGGAATCCACCAGTCCTTTCCTGAGAAGTCTAAAAAAAGGAGAAATGACGGAGAGGGCAAGTGTTCTTTCACCCTCAGCACTGAGCAGAACCGCACATAAACTATCAGGACAGTATTATTTGGTTCTGGAAATGGAATTTTAAAAATGTGGTCTTGATAAATATGAGCAATCTCCTCTGACTTGTGGAGCACAGATGCCAAGATTGAATGGAACAAGGAATCGATATACGAACCAATTAAAGGCATTGGAAGTTGACATGTTAAAAATTCTTGCAATGTATATAAAAAGATCTTGTAATAAATTTATGTCCAAATGTGTATTCTTTAAACAAGTAAAATTAACAAGCATAGGAAAATCAGTTATTACATGGAAAAAGGACAAGACACAAGATAATAATGATACTATATTTCCAATTGTTCCTTGAGAACACAATATGACTCAGAAGACTAAAACATAAGCCAATGTGGTAAATAATTCAACTAAAATTTCAAATTAAATTTGACATACAATTTTTCCAAAACAATAGCTCATTGTTGGAAAGACATTATCTCCACGTCAGGAGGTCTAAATATTGTGGTGGTTATTGTAATAACTAGAAAGTTGGCACTGGGCAGGTCAGTTCAGTTTGATGAAATTATATTAGCTATACAATAAGTGGAACACATTCAATAAGACATAATTATAATATCTATATATCAGTGATAAAATTTAGACAGGTTAGAATTACTAAAATTTCACAACAATAATGGAAAAAGAATTCACATATTGAATGCACTATTCATTCATTTGTGATGAAGTGATTCTCCTAATATGTAACAACCAGTTTTAAGCAAGTATATACTAGTATGTGATAATAAAGCTATTATAATTCATATTTAAAATGTTTGCCCCAAGACAACATTTAATCTTATGAAAGATAAATTATGCAAAACTCTTAAAAATATAGGCATAGGCAAAGACATTCTCAACAGCTTTTGCACGAGAGATTGTGTCTAGATTTAATAAATAAAATTATATCTAAATGATTCTTCACAACAATAAAAAATCAACAAAATGAAGATAAAACAAACAGAATGTGAAAAAAATTGTCAGAGCCTTCTCTGAAGGGAGCTGAAATCTAGCATATGAGGACTGAAAAAAAAAATTAAACTTTCAAAAATAGAAGACCCACCGAAAGGGAAATACAAATGAATGAACAGTTATCAAAAGAAAAAGTAAAAATCACCAGTAAATATATTAAAAATAATCTGCATATTAAGCCACTAAAAAAATACAAATCTAAACAACACTTGAGTTTCCATCTTACGTCAATCAGAATAGCTACTATTAAGAACCCAAGGGCTGGAGGAATGGCTCAGAGGTTAAAGCGCTAAGCCAAGCGCTAAGTCCCTGAGTTTGATTCCCCAGCACCACATAAACTGGGGGTGGTGGCACACGCCACACGCCTGTAATCCCAGCACTCGGGAAGCTGAGACAGGCGGATTGCCATGAGTCCAAGGCCAGCCTGGGCTCTGAAGTGAATTCAGGACCAGCCTGGACCACAGAGAGACACCCTGTCTCAAAAACAAACAAACAAACAAACAAACAACAACAACAGCAACAACAACAACAAAACCAAGAAACAACCAATTCTGATAATGCTGTGGTGGAAAAGGCACACTTCAGTACTGTTTGTGGTAATTAAGCTAGCACAATCATTGTGGAAATTTGTACGGGGAGTTCTCAACAACCTCAAGAGAGAAATTGCATCACATTCATCTGTATCTCTTCTAGATATTTTTCCAAGGAGTTAAAGAGACCAAATTACACTGGTGTACTGACTCTGGTTTATTACTTTTTATAATATTTCAACTGCATCTTCAAAGTATAGCAACTGACATGGCCATCAATTGATGAATAAAAAGATATATATATATATATATATATATATATATATATATATATATATATATATTTGTCAGTCAAAATGGAGGCACCTTGAGACCATTATTCTTAGTGAAATGAACCAGACTCAGAAATTTAAATATCTTACGTTTCTCTAATATGAGAAAGACAAAGAATGAATAATAAAAAAGCAAAATAAGAGTAGTGGTAGGAAAAAAGTGAGTGGATTTAAATTACATATATCCATAAGCAGATTAATATTCTAAATGGATGAGTTGTTATTAGACCTCATAACACAAACGCGTACCAGAAAAATGGTTTTGTGAACAAGATGCTATAAAATGATAAGCATTGTAAGGCCCTACTTATCTTAGGAATTTGAAATAATTTTCAGTGGAAAACAAATCAGTGATTTCTTGGGAAATTAAGAGGTTAAGGAGTGAGGAGAATAAGTGAAGGATCATATTGGATATTTAGGATATCCTTTATATTATTCTTAATAGTGATATTAATATTTTTAATATTCATCTTATAATTTCAGAAGTACATACAAATATGGAGAAAACTGCAAAACTTTATTAGTGTCAACTTTTTTATCGTGTTTATAACATATATATACCTATCCATATACATATATTACAGTATATAGCTAAAAATGGTACTGTGATATTTAAAATTCATTATACATGCAAGAACTGACTAGCTGCCTGTTATTTTAAGAACTGCTATGAATTTGCTCCATCATGGTTGAATATTTACATTTACAAAATGTTTTACACTTCCCATACAGCTTTCAGTAATTATTTACTTATTATTTACTTATTAATTTTTTTGTGACAGGATCTCACTCTGTAGTCCAGACTGGTCCTGAAATGGTATTTAACTAGTACTGACAGAATTCCTCCACTCTCATGACATTATAGATGCAAAATCAGGCTGAAGGTACTTCAGTTAGTTATTTGAGCTTGAACAACCTAAAGATTGTCAGGCTTTCTCGTCCTCTAGATGCCAAGCAGGAACCCTCGGTACTAGATCATATGTGCCCTACCCTTGATTTTTGTCTTACTTGAATTCTAACTGCTGAGAACATTTCAAATTTTCATTTTCAATGTCGACATCATCCTCTGCGTTGGCGGTTTCAATCATTGACCATATCTTATTGTGTTTATATATATCCAGAACAGAGAGCATAATGTTTTATACATTTAAAAAATCATAATAAGTGTTGAAGTCACTTAGGCACTTCTGCAAATATTCTAAGTACATTTATTTTCTAAATAAAATTTTTATACTTCAGCAATGCCTGGAAATTTCTTTCTGTTGCAGTTTATCAGCTGAAAGTTCAAGTCCTTTAAGCATAACCTTCTCAAATAGCAATGAATTAAGCATTGGAATATAAACAAAGTGTTGTTTTCCTATCAAATTACCACTCCAAATGTGGGCAATCGGTTCAGAAATTTGTAATAAATACCTACAGTGTCTTTACATCTTTATTCATATGTATATTTCAACTTATATGAATTTCTTTCATTGTATTTGTTCAGAAATGGTGTTGAAATAAAAAGGATATCAATTATGTGACTATACCTACTGGAAATGTGGTGAGTGACAAAGATGGTATTTGATATTTGAACCATATTTGAAGTGTCCCACCCACTGTGACAGAAGTTACCACCAACAATCAAAATTTAACCTGGTGGCTAATTAAGAATTTCACAATTTTGTGTACATTTTACTAGAGTTGAGATATGCAGAAGTAGAATTTGTTTGAAGAGTTATGTCTGGCTATTAGCAAGTAAGTTAACAATAGTCACTACTTATTTATTTTGGACCGTGACATTCTTTTTTTTTTTTTTTGGTGCAAAGAGATCTGGGAAACTTAGGCCTACGTATCAAACAAGTGGATATATGATAGACATATTTTGAGAATTATAGCAGCAGAAACAAAAAATAAAAGATGAAATTCATTCAGTGAGAAAGTCTCTAAGTGTATCAAAAGCAGTTGTTGAAAAATATCAGAAGTGATATTAGATTTCTTAAACAATTTTAACTTAGAATTTAAAATAATATGAAATGTGAAGGTTTACATTACCTCTTCCTTCATAGGGATATAATTTTAATTGCAATTATAATAAAAATTAACCTTTGTTTCAATCAAGAAAGAAATGTATAAGGATACAATCTTACATATATATGACCAATATTTTATACATACATATATAGAATATTTATATCACTTACATGCATATATTCAAATTAAAATTTGATAAGTGTATTATAATTTTATGGAGACATTATAGGCCAAATACATAAAATATGAATGGTTTTAAAAGAAAGATTAATTTAATATATAAAATAAAGAAAAGCAGAAAAATTATGCTGAAGATTATATTTCACCGTTTTTCAGTAGAAATATAGGGTTTTCTATAACTATACAATAAACTCAAGCTTATTCTTTAATATATTGGAGTGATAATTTGATATACTGAAGTTCTACTGAAAGTTTTGTTTTCCTCAATTAAAGCATTTTTTGACCACATTCTCTAATTCTCTATGGGCAAATCTGAAATCTGTGAGCACAGGTTAATTTGTTAGATGATATATTTTGGATTTCTTATGTTCTCTTTTGAAGCTCTTTTTAAATTAAAGAATTTTTGAGAAATAGGGTAACTCAAGCAATAAAAGACTAAGAGGTTAAGTCAAATTTCTGATGGGGCTGCTGGCTTTGTTAGCGTTTTTCTAAGTGATTTAATCGTAATTAGGCAGGCGAGCTGATATTAGAGACTTAACTAGGAGTAAAATTCAGATCTATAGATCTATGGCTGTTAGTAATTTTTACTTTGAATAAAATGCCTTGTTTCTCTTACACAATCCATATTATAATTAATATTTTCAGTTAAATTTTGGTGTCAGTTTTAATATTAATAGTTATAACTAATCACAGATATTTGATACAAAACACAAGCATAATGTCAGAGACCCAAAAGTATAATCCAAGCAAAGACAGTTGGCCTGTTAGGCAGTAAGTCACTCAACTAAATCATTTGATGCTAATAAATTATTTGATCCTCTAAAGTTAAGTTTTAGGCGATGATTTTTCTATTTACGTGTCTGACTTTTGACAGATGTATAATAGTTGAATTTGCAACTTTTGCTCTGAGGAACATAATTAATAACAGAAAGCTGACTATAGTTCCTGGAATATGGTTTCCATAGTGTGCTGATACTGGCACTCTGTAAAATAGAATCATTCCTTGCAACTTGATTTCATCATGTTAATTTAAAAATTTACAATTAAATTAGAAATATTACTTCTTAGTATAATCTTTATGTGACAAGCAGTTAGCAGAGTTTGCACAATGCGGTGTGATTATCCACAAATTTGACTGACTCGCAATAAAGTTAATTACACCTTCCACCCTTGCAAAACTAACGCTTCCTGTTTTATTTACAACACCTGAATTTTAATGCATCTTTTTTGTGCGAAGAGGGTATTGCGATGAAATTGCCAGGCTTACAATTACAAGCCAACTAGCATTGCTGCTAAAAGCACATTTGAAAATGTTTCAGGCTACCTAAAACTATCATTATTTGAAGGTAATTGCAATATAAAATTAATTCTGTCATCATCGCTGGCTTTTTTTTTTCTGTTTGAAAGGCAGGAGAAATGAGAAATGTAGAGTGGCTGTAAACGTGACACTTCTTTGAACTAGATGGGGAACTCAAAATGAGATTCAAATTTCATAAGACTAGAAATTTGATTTTATTTTACAATTTCAGAAAAACTAACAACAGCATGCATTTTCTGTTTTTTTGTAGTCTGTTCACTCTTCTAATCACTGATTAAATAAAAGTTTTGGTGCGAGCATAGAGTAATTAATAATGTATTGTTTTACACTGCTGTGCTTATTATTAAGCTACCACTCTAGTAATACAGTAAGCCATGCAAAACTATAATTTGTGATGTTCTTATAAAAATTAAGTTAAATAACAAAATGTCTTATGTATAGCAAAATAAAATCCTAATTCTGTCTCTATCACCAAGTTATTAGGCTTCTCATTGAATATGTACTCTTTGATAGTGCTATAATTTGATCTAGAGGACTGGTCCTTGACTGGGTGCTATTGGAAGCTGGTAGACATTTTGAAGAGCTGAGGATTGTTGAAAATTTTGGGGTAACTAGGGGTGTGGCCTTGAATGGGCTGTGGGACCCTGACCTCTTTGTTTTCTTCTCTCTTTGCCTCACCCTGAATTGGTTAACTTCACTTAGCCAACGCTCCCAACCATGTACTGATTTAAGACAAGAGAAAATTTTGTACTGAATTGTGTACATCACATGGTAGAATAAAACTTTACCAGTCATCAGCTGATTCTCTCAGGGTTTTTCTTTTTTATAGTAATTGAAAGTTGGTGAGCATAGAGGTCTTCACGAAAATTTCCTTACCCTGTGATGCAAGCAGAAAAGTCAAGAAAGGAAAATATTGTTGCTATTTTCAACAAGAGTGATTGCAAATTGTAAACATAGCTCTTTTATTAAAATGAAAATTCTCTAATACTCTATTTTTTGTAACTTCCAATTCATAAATATTACTAGAATACTAGAAAATTGATGTTAGACTTCTAATACATACGGCATGCTGAGCTTGCAATGATATTGTTGAGCCTTTTAAGTTCTTTTATAATAGTCTGGAATAAACGTGTAATGATAAAACACTACAAACCATAAGCAAACTATATATAATTAAATTGCATATTAATAAGTGTACAATATTCAAAGCATGTAAATGCCCTTGCATAGTGAAATCTAGAAAATCTTTTAATTGATTCATAAAGGGGTGTAAATTTCAGTGAATTCCTGGTCTGAGTTCTTTTAAAGTGTATTTCTCTTTCTTCATACTTTTATAAAAAAAAAACACGATATTTTCACAAACTGAAAGTCTGTCTTAAGATACCTTTGAAAAACAAACAAAAAAGGCTATCAAGTTATAATGTTTTGTTAACAATCATTGTAACTTTTTTATATTTTTATGCCTGGCATAATTTAATTTTTGATCTGAGAACATTCTAGTCTAACATATTCTTGAGGTAGGATAATCAAATATTAATAGAATTCAAGAACTGAGTTTTATATGTCTGTTTCTCAATTCTTTTTTAAGACCTAGAAAGCATAAAATAAAAACATGATTATCACTTTTACTTTGCCTTTGAATGCAATTGCTCCCATTTGAGACAATTAAATGAAATTGTTTCTTCATAATATTATAGGTACGATAGTATTGTGATTCTAACAATATCATTTGTGGTGTGATGATTCTCTGAATAAATTAATTTAAGATACAAGGTGATATTCCCAATATTCCTGTTTGCCATGAAGCTCAGATTAATGGGACCAAAATTCATTTACTTTGGCCTATGTCAAATATTCAAACTTCAAACTAGCTGTCTGGCAGTCATGTCAGAAGTCTGTGTGTCTTTTATCATCTTGTAAACTCATCTGTCTGCTCTGTCACTTTCCTGCCCCCACTTGACAGCAGACTCCTTTTGCTTTGCTCTAAGTAACTGCAAATCATGTTCTTCGGAGCATTTTGTTTTTGTGTTAGTATGAAGTCCTCTTTTGAAATTTTAGATAGTCACATGTATTTGTTGCAATGCAGCTTTCAGAAAACACTCACTGGGGAATTTAAGAAGTGCTTATTCCAACTCGCAGTGTAGCTATGTGCTGCAGGCCAAACATAATTAAAATTACTGCAGTAATCTGAATACTAGACTCTTTTTTTTGTAACAAATTGGTATTGAAATGCAAGAAAAAAAATTTTGAGCCAAGCTGACGCTGCTGGATAAAGTCATTGGTAAGCTTTCTTTGCTTTTGCCTTAGCAAGGTTCTGTCAATTCTGATCTTCCAACAGGACTGCAGAGTTTGTGTAGAAACATTGACAGGTTATATAGAACCAAGAAATCTTGTTATTTGTATTATATTTTTCCAACAAATTTATTTGCTGTTGTTTTTGGATCACAAGATCACTATATCCTGCTCATAGCATTGATGATATCTCTATTTTGCAGTGATATATATATATATATATATATATATATATATATATATATATGCAATATATAAAGAGAAAAATGAAATAAAGCTCAATAAACACCACTTCCGATTCACATTAAAAGATGAGTTATAAAAAGATACCATTAGAAAAACAGATAAAAAAGAATATTGTATTAGTTTGGGTTCTTTCAAAAGGCAAAATTTACAGGTTTTGTAACAAAAAAGGATCAATTAGGAAGGCTTACAAATCTGAGGATAGAGGTAGTGCAAGATGGATGTTAAGCTGTGAAGTAGATCTTCCAACCAGGACTGCAGAAGAGCCGTTGAGGTGAGAGTCTGCTAAAGATCTCAGTTGTTTGAAGAACAATGGAAAATATTGGGGTCTCAAGATCAGTGACTGAAGAGCAGTGACAAGCAGACAGTCACAAGTCGAGACTGGAACAAATCTGTGATGAAAATTTGCGGTGTGTAGCAAAACATCGTCAGGAGACTATTATGAAGACGAGAGCTTTCCCAGGGGAAGAAGCTGTAATAATGTTCTTTCTTCCTTCCTTTTACACCGTTGGAGTACCAGTTGGACCTTCCACATCTGGATGGGTGCTCTACCCTCATTGGTCGATCACAGTTTAGTCCAGGCTGGTTCTCAATTCCCAATCTAGGCATGGTTTCCAAACCTTAATCCAAGTGTGATTCCTGATTCCCTCAAGTTGCCATGATCTCTTCAACAGCCACAAATATTGACTATTTATGAAATCTACAAAGTTTAAAATGTTTAAGAATGTATAAAAAAGTCAGTTAACCAGAAATCTCGTTATTTTTGAAGATAGTCTTGCTATCATCAATCACTACACCAAATATTAAACTTTGAAAATTCTACTTTTGTTGTGAAGATCTACTTATTCCAAACAATTGAGTGTCTGCATCATTTTTTGAGACAGGGTTTTGCTCTGTAGTACAGGCTGGTTCTAAACTCACTATGGAGCCCAGGCTGACCTTGGACTAATGACAATCCTCCTGCCTCAGCCTCCTGAGTGCTGGAATTACAGGTGTGTGCCACCATGCCTGACTTTTGTGATACTGGTGAATTGAACTCTGATACTTTAACTGATGAACCACTCCTCCAGCTCCTAGGTGTTAGAAGAGAGAGAGGAAAAAGAGAGAAAAAATTTTGAGAAAGATGGCTTATTGTTCTTCATTCACCTAATAACTACTTCTTTTTCAATGTCATCCAGTCATATAAATTAAACATCTGTTACACAACCGTAAAGTAAGAATTTAAAATTCCCATGAAATTTTGATTCTGGATTCTCTTCTTTTCCTTTCTCCTTTTCTCTTTCTCTTTCTCTCAAAAAACACATGTGTATTTGTGAATTGCCAAATGATGAGTATAACCTGGGCAATGTGTCACATGAGTCCCTAATGAACTGTGTGGTCTGGCCCTCAGAGTGCAAGCTTATACAAGCTAAGATTCTACAACCACATTAAGAAATAAAATCTTACATGGCTGCCATTACAAATATGGTCCACCCTTGACTGTAGCATCATTGGACTGCACATCGTTTTGTCTGTAGGACTGCTATTTTTATGTTGTGTGTGTGTGCGTGCACATGTATTACATATAATCTATGTATATATATGCATATACGTATATATTATATATAATATCCCACCCACTTGGTTCTGTAAATGCCTGTATTCTGTGTGTCTCATAACAGAGAAAACTTTCAATATTTCACCTTCTGCATTTGACTCACCTCACTAAAAATTATGATATCAAATTGTGTCCACTTACCTACAAAACTTCAAATCTGTCTCTATGGAAGAGTAGTACTCTTAAATTATCTTTGCCACTTTAGTAAACTCAAACTATCCTTTTGGTCACACAAATCAAACATTTCAGCAATATTCTCATTGTTTATCATTTTTCTGGCACCTCTCAAGTATTTTTTCTTCCTTAATTTTGATAATGTATGCAAAATCCGACCACAGGTTTTTATTTCTGTTTTACTCACACTCAGATTCACAACTGTATCCATTGCACATTGTTAGGAAACAATATTTTAGTTTTCTATTATTATAAAAGAATACCTGAAAGTAAATAATTTATGAAGAATAGAAATTTATCAAGTTCAAAGTTCTGGAAGATGAAAGGTCTAAGATTAAGAATCTTTATATCATGTGAATCTCTGTAGAATCTCAATATGGTATAAAACATCACACTGTAGAATGCTGCCAGAATGCTAGAGAGGTATCACTTTTATCAAAACCACTCCCATAACCCACACGTTAATTCATGAACTGGGGGATCCATTTGAGAGGGGAGTCTTCATGAAACAGTCAAGTCCCTAAGTTACCATCTTCAATTACCATTAACATAGGACTTTGGGGATTTGTTTTCAACAAATGACTTGAGAAACACACACACACACACACACACACACACACACACACACACACACCAACACAGATCCAAAAATGGAAATAACCAATACAAAAGTATTCATCATATACCATGAAAAAATTTATTCCTATAAATTCATTTCTCACTTTATGTGATTTTATTTCAAGCTGGAGTGATTCGGCTTCTGTAATCAAGTATGTCTAGGTTCAATGATTCCACATCACTTAGAACTCCTCCTCCTCGTGTTATGTTTGAAAAGTAAGGCACATAGGCTTTTGTAGGCCAATGGGGGCAACTTGAGACCATCATGCTTAGTGAGGTGAGTGAGAAGCAGAAGGTGAAATATTGAAAGTTTTCTCTGTTATGAGAAACCCAGAAAACAATTATTTCATGGAACTTTAAGTGTAAGATAATGGGAACTGTGTTTGGGGGAGTGTAGAGCAGAGTAGAAAGGAGAGAAGGGGAGGATCTGTAACTTTGCCATGATATGTATGTGCACAAAATACTCAAGATCAATGCAAACTTTATATTTTGCACTTATACATATAGATAAAATGTGAGGAAAGGTAAGGCGCACATTTTTATTTTTTAATGTATATGGAGGTAGACCATAGGTTCAAGGATGGGCTGGGCACCATAGCAAGGCCTGAGGACCAAACTATAAGACATACAGACAAAAATAAATTCTGTCACTGAAGAACAAAGATAGCTAAACCAAAATTCAAGAGGTGGCCACATCCACCGTGGTAGGAATGAAAAGTTTCAAGTGAAATGTTTGTTCTTTTGTAGCAGGAAAAGAAGAGTTTTATGCTTTTAAGAGATGATCGAAGTATTTAGAGGACATTTCTTGCTGGTGAATTTTGTATAACTTATCTACCTCTGAAATAGTATCAAAAGCAGGATGCTGTAAGTTTGTTTAGTCAGATCCCAGCCACAAAATCAATCCAATGGCTAACGCAGAATAGGGTGAGGCCCACACCCCTAAAGTTAATTAGGTTAAAAAAAAACCCTTGATTTTCCTTACCAACCTTCTGATTTTCCAACAAATTGAGGTGAAAATAACCCAGTTCAATAATACATTGATAAAAAATATTAGCTCTTACTGTTTTCCAGGAGCTCTGTAGGAGGAAACATAGCGCTTTATACTTATTTCAGTATCTATCAGCTCTCAATATGTATCATTCAACTTTTTTAGATAAGAACATGACTAGTTTTATTGGTTTTTGCTTTTCTGTGTTTTAGAAAAACATTTTTATTTTCATTCTGGATTAAAAATTAATCTGTATTACTTTGGTTCAAATACTTTATCTTAAGGTCTAACTATCAACCTTAAGCCTAAAATTAATTCTTTTAATATTTACTTCCAGTAATATTGTCTAGGCCTTTAAATCAAAACTTTCTTCTCAAAAAGGTTTTTTATTGTTTGGATTCAAATGGCTTGTGTATCATTTTTGGAAAACATGCTGCTGACAGTCTTAATTTTTATGTTACTATCAGTTTTACACAGCCCAGGGTGTCAAAGTCTTGTGACTATTTTGTAAAGATGTGGTTCTATTGTTAAGAATGAATAATGATTACCCATTCTTACATTGTAAAGGACTTCATAATCACTCTGTCCCCTCATGTGACATTATTAGAATTTGTTTAATAAATCAGGTTTATTGCCTATTATAAGCCTGAAATACCAGGCTGCACTGTAGTTGCAGTGATATCTGCAGGGTGCAGGTCCACCTGTGATGACGGCCAGTTGCAAAGACACAAATAGCGATTAAGTGGTGATGAACCTCAAATGTATGCCAGTTACTTTAAAATTATGGGCTACTGCTTTTACATCAGCAATTTGAGGTATAGAATTTTGAGGTAAAAAAACAATATCTCTAAATAAGTCTTACATTTGCAATAAACCATTTATAATTTTATATATTGTAGATGAGTCATTTTTACTAAAAATACATTCTTATTCCATTATGCTCATTAAAAATGATATGAACATAAGCATGATATTGAATGTAGATGGCTCCAGGAAACCCCAGAAACCATCATATCTTGTCGGCCACAGTGAGGTATGCCAGAGGGGGTTTCAATAACTGTGGTCTGAACAAATTTCAGGTTAGATTCGAGTTAGAGTCGCTTACAGGCATTTACCTGTCATGTTTCCTCTGAACGAAATCCCACTTCCTCTTGCAACTGTGTCCTTTTTCCCTCGGGTCTGGGAAGATGCCCAGCATCATCCAAATGCAACTTTACCAACATTTATTCAAAATTTATATAGCAAATGTGTTCTTTTATTTTACTGAAATAGATGAAGATTAGAAAATGAACAGGGAATTAAAGAAAGTGTAGGAAAATTGCTCATATGCACACAGAGCAAGGTTAAAAACATGAAACAGAAGGTTCTTCTTATGCCTACTGAGTTTTCGCAGAAGTGATGCCACCTGGCACACATTTGACATGGATGAGTGTTACCGACTCACTGAGCTCCATTCGTTCAGCCCTTTATGCAACGACTCATGTAATATTTATTTCATACCCATTCTGCTAGACACAGGAATATGGTAGAATTTCCATAGTTCTAAAAGTCACTCCATTTTAGATATTGTCAGGGAAGCAGGAGGTGCTGCTCACATTCAAAGTACCTGTCTTATGATACCGCAGTGCCAGACAGCACTGACTGAAATGGAGAAAGGCAACATTGATGGCCCTGGAGAGCGAGCCGCACACGCAGCTCCAAACAGTATCACAATGTGTTCTCCAAACTTCCATTTGTACAGGCCAGGTGTTTGTATTCAAATATTGGCATCCATTCGTATGTCTTTCTGGCTTTCATGCATATTCTGGTACCTAAAATAATGTCAGGTTTGGTTGTTCTTGTGAAATCTTCCGTGGTTTATCTAGACAGAAGTGAGGAGAAGATTGGAAGAGTATCAGTGACTCTTCCACATCACTGAGTCAAGCGCATTGGTAGTGTGCTTTATGGGTGTCTTGTTCTGATATAAGCATTTCAAACATGAAACGAAAAAAAAACCTTATTAGACTTCATGAAGAAGCTAAGTCATAATATTTCAAGTGTTGAAAGATAAAAATAAAATACAAGTTTAAGGTGTAAATCTAAATCAAATTATTAAATTTGGTGAGACTCCGAAAGGAAGAGTAATAGAGATTGTAGAGATTCAAATCTAAGTGACTTTTTAAGGTTATGAGATATTTTGTTAAAGATATTTCCCCCAAGAGCTCAAAGAAGGGTCTTATATTCTGATCCTACTTTGAAGTTCCACAGACAGAGTTTAAAGCAACAGGGAAAAGAAAAATAATGCAAAGAATAAAAATTAAGAGGCAGTATGAGGCGCATCAATTGCTTTAACACACTTCAAGTTTGTGAAAGTCTTAGTTTCTTATCCTGAGTGGATAAGAAAGTAATTATATACACAGCATGAAACAAGGAAAGTCAAAGACATGATTGTGCCTCCCAGAGAGCTAACAATATTTGGGTTAAGTATATTAATTGATAAAAGTCAGTCTATTTTTAATAACAACTTATATGACACTTATATTACAATTTGCTAGGGCAACAGATCACCACAAGGTGGTCACATAACAGAGATTTATCATATTACTATTCTAGAATTGAAAAAGAAATCACTAAGGTATCTGCAGGGCTTGTTCCTTCTGGAAACCTTATGAAATATGTGTGTCTTTGTTCTTTTAAACTTCGAGAAGATGCCTGTGTTACAGAGGTTATGACCTCACCTTTCACTTATGGAGGTGCCTACCCTTCATCCTCTAATGTACTTCTGAGAACTCAGTTTATAACACAGAGTCTGTGTGGATAATCCAGAATAATTTTACAAGTAAGGTTCATTACTGTACTGCAACGACCCTTTAATCATGCAAAAAAAAAAAAAAAAAACAACCTGTTCACAGATTCCAGAGAGTAGAACATTATTTTCTCTGCTATAACTTTCAAGATTATGTGTATTAAGAAAGGAAAAATCAGAAAAATTCAAACAATCTGTACTTTTATAACTTTCATATTCTTAACTTTCAGAGTGCAGTACATTATCCCTCTACCTATAAAACCCATATGTCTTGAATTCTGCACATTTTTTTTCAGTTCTTCAAAAATTCCACACATTTTCCTGTATCAAAAGTTTTATTTAAAAAATTTTAGTTTCTTCAATATTTTTTCTTGTATAACACATATATAAATTTTATTAAACACTTAACATAACTTAACATAAACATAAATTTTATGTTTAAAAGAATAATGGACTCTTAGAATGTAAAAAAAAACTATATTTTTGAAAGAGCTAATAATTTATAAGTAAAACATTCTTTTGTGATAAGTGATGAGAATGATAAGAAAGTGCTCAAAGTTTAAGGATTTGCCTAAAATGCATTCTCCACAATTAAAATAAATATCAAATTTTTGTTAACACTTGAAACATTGTAGAGTAAAACTTAAAAAACAACATATTTTAGCGCAGTGAGCCAAGGTCAACGTTCTATATGTAAGTCAACGAACCTTCTATCAACTCCTCAAAGCCTCAAAGAGCTGTATTCAGTACTTTGGGCCCTTTGCCACAGCCCTGTATCTAGCTTTCCTGGTTAGGAAAATGATTTAGCACATGACAACAAATATGTGCCTTATCTGTGGATTTCTCTTAATGCACATTCAAGCTAGATGCCAAAATATTAATTTACAATGAGATGAAACAGTAGCTTGGGTACCGGATTGGTGAAGACTGTAAGTGGTGCATGCCTTCTTCTAGTGCTCTAACAGAGACAGAAGCCAATCTTGTTCCAGAGATCCAGAAGAAATCTCAAGCCCAGGCTCAAGCTAAGAGACGTAGTATTTATGCTATTGCTATGAAAAAATATAGACATATATATCAGAGTATTTATGGAAATTATTGGACCCCACTTGACTGAATCAGTAAATCACAACATATTTTCATTGGAGATAGAATATGAATTTCTAATATTTGTTCTATGATTTCTTGTGCTCTTTCAACTGGGTAATACAGCTCTGTTTTGACTATTGTTATATAAGTAAGTACATTCTTCAGTAATATTTAATACTTTAGGCCTACTGGCCATTTTCTTCTTCTAAAATTATTTACATAATGTTTCTTTAATTAGATTTTTATTGCTTCTATTATCTCTTTAATATTTCTTATTTCCATAATTACTAAACTCTTCCAGAAAGCCTTTGAAACTGTGTACGTTTGTTAAAAACTTAATTTTTCTGCCACCCTTATGATTATTAATTTTTATAAATACATTAAAGATACTACTTATAATGCTATAGATATTCTCAGAAGAAAATTTATTAGGAGAATCACTCAAATTATTTCTTAAATGCCATAATATGTCCAAAAATGGTAGGCAGTTTATGATGAATCTTACTATTATTTGCTAATATTTCATGATCTTCACAGAATTTTATTTTTCTTAATGTTTTCACAGTGGACAAATAGCTTTCCTTGAAGCTTACAGCCTATTTGAAGAAAAACGGTGTAAATAAACATGTAAACAAATAAATGGGACGAAAATGCCATGATCATAAAAACTTATTCCAAATTATCTGAGAAAAAAGTTGTAGATTAGATGTTTATTTAGCAAACTTCTGTAAAAAAATGATGCTTCAGTCAAAATTAATATGGTGAGACTGTAGCAGAAATGCAGCTGTCGTGACTCTGTAGTTTCAAATATTGCTTTTGTCTGATGCCTGATGGATGGATTACGGGGAGGCAGGAGTTTGCCTAATGATTTCTGTTCAGGGTGACTGTCTTGTTGTGTGTGACAGAAGATGAGAGCTACAATTATGGACATGGTAGCAGTTGTCAAGTGGAAAATGCAGTCTGGAGTCGGAATGAGGAGAAACATTGTGTAGCTTCTGTGAAGTCTGAAAAGGAGAAAGGAAACAGAAATACTTTGCTAGTTCAGGTTATCACCGTATCTCTCTCCTTCCTAAAGTGTGAGTACAGTGCAAAAATAAATCTGGTGTCTGAGCTCAGGGCAATCTAACAGTCTGTAACTCAGACCTCATTATTTAAAGTCTTAATGTTTTAACAATTCTGATAATGATGTTTCTTTTAAAAAAGACATTTTGACATTCCTGCTTCCTTTCAATGTGCTTTCTTCAACCAACCAACATGTTGATGTTTTTCTCTGCCTCTCAAAACTATTCATTCTTTAAGAATTAGAACAAACGATAATTCCTTGCTAAAACTAGTAAAATAAAAACGGTATTTTTCTCTTTAGAACACACAAACACTTTGATTTTAGCAACACACATTACTCAAAGTACAATTCATTCCAGTTCATTGAGAAAACATTTCTCCTAACTACTTAAAATACAAACATGGCTTTGTACTCCTTCAGACTTTATACTTTAATGTTTTTATACTTTATAATTGTTTTAGTAATTTTCTCACCACTGGACACAGTATTCAACACCCACTACTTATGAGAGATGAGGCTTCTTTTGGCTCACAGTTTTGCGGGTCTTAGTCAGATGGCTTCAAAGAAGACGCGGTAAGAGCAGCAGAGCATGACGCAGAAATGCTGCTCATTACATGGTGACTGACAGAGAGCGAAGGTAGGAGCCAGTGAATAGACTAGCCATTTCCAGGTCTTTCCCTCTGTGACTCCTCCCTCCAACCAGACAAGGCTTCTTAGCAACACATGACATCATCACTTTGTGATCCACTGAGGAGCAGAGCACAGCCAGGTTCTAGCCACCTTCCAAAGAAGACTACTGGGTCACATGCTAGCTACGAACTCTTTTAGTAACAACAATGTTTGCTACAGATGCCTATAGAATAAGTAAAATAATTCATAACCATTTCAACGTGAGACCAACCTTTTTGGCCCAAGGTATAAATTGAAATCTGTTGAGTAGTTTATTTTAATTCATCATTTTAGATGATGATACAAAGGAAAAAAAAAGTTTAATAGTGTGTACATGTGTTCTATTATCTAGCTCACTTATATCTGAGTAGTTATTTCAGGATTTGACTATTCATGGCACCACATGACCAATTAATGAGAAGAAACACTAGAGTAAGAAAACAGACATACATTTTTGTATGTGTAGTTGCGAGGACTAGGGAAAGCCATCTAATTACTGAAATCTTTGGGGATTTTACTGAGTCAGGTTTGTGCCTTCAGAAAAGTGTAATATCTCTTTGGCCCATTCTGTATCCCCACTTTTTTATGGGGGGGGGGGGGTCAGAATCACATTCTGTAGTTCAGGCCTGTCAGGAACTCATTGCGTAGCACAGACTGGCCTCAATTCATGATAATCTTTCTGCACCAGACTGCCAAGTATCCACACTCTTTTACTGGTTTTATTATCAGGTGTTTTCCCTATAAGTCTTATACATATGCAACTATTTCAGTCTTCACTGGGGCACATGAACTCAGATACAAACTATTTTTTAAATAGAGCAAGCAAACTTGACTATATACATATATATATGGTAAAGCATGCTATTTAATGCATTTTGCATAAAAACAATAAAGAATTCAAAGGTTTTAAGAACAGTGTTTGACGAAAATTTTATACATTTTAAAATATTTACAAATGTGCACACACACAGCCTTATTTTCTATTTTTCTACTAATATACTTTTTAATGAAAAGTCTAAGTCACATGTGTATAATATCATGAATTGCAATCAAATATGTATCTCTATATTCAAATAAATGTAGGTAATGTTTTAGCAACTGTTTAAATGAACCTGAAAATTATGTGCTTAAATTTGTGAAAATGATGAGAATTCGTAGCTTGGATACACTAGCATTTTTGTTTTTGCAAGTTTATCTAGTAACATTGTCTCGACAGTTGAGAATAAAAAAAAAAAAAATCTAATTGCTACTCAAGTAAGTCAGGAAGCTTCTCACTCAATGAAAGGTCCGTATTGGGTAGGTGACACTTGGGGGGTATTTTATTTGAGACCATCACACTCTATTGCCCAGATTCCGCCTTCAACTTGCAAACATCCTGGTTCATCCTATAGGGTAGCTAGTGGCAGACAACAGCGCACCTGTTTAGCAGAGTTATTAGTAACCATCTAGCCAGAGATTTTCACTAGAATTTATAATGGTAGGCAAAAGAGAAAGGAAGGCGAAAGTTTACACAGCATAACAAACTTGGAGAAAAGTAAACAAAATTACTTTGCCTAGGATAAACCCTCAAAGGAGTGGTTCTGTCACAAAATATTGGAAAATTCTTACATCTTGAGGTTGAAATATCAGGAAATTTCCTGAATTTTTACTTAAAATTTGACAAACTTAAACCATAAGGAGAAATGTTAAAGCTACTCAAGGTTGTGCCAAAATGTACCACTGAGTGAGACATTTTAAATTAGATAAATTGTTTTGACTTCTGAACCTTCAGAATTTGGTTAGTGCGTTTACACTTGACAGGACAAACTGAAAATCAGTAAAGACAAGTCTTCAACTCTGCACAGTGGTATTTTCTCATAAACCAAAGACAATTTGGTATTAGTCTCAGTGATTTACTCTTAGATTGAATTCTCATCATATCTTTCAAAGAATTAGATCACTTTGTGTTCTCTGAATAAATTGATATTGGGATATGCTCCCAATGAAAACCGTATAATAAGTTTATGTAGTGGTAACCCTACAAGTTACAATACATTGTGGAGAAAATTGTTCATTCCAGATAATATTGAGTACAGGATTGGGGAAATCTTAAAATAAGAGAGTACATGCTAATTGGCTTAAGTAAGAACAGAAGAGAATATTCTCAAATATATATATATATATATATATATATATATATATATATATATATATTAAAACTATTGAGAGAAAATAAGCAAGAAATTCAAAAGGATTATTAAATTTGCTTGCAATCATTTTTTCCCGAAATCCCAATCTGTAACAAACAACTTCAAAATCATCATAATTTAGGATCATTTTTTGTGCAAATGTACTTCTGATATACAAATGCCTCCCAAGGTTAGAGAAATAACCATTTGAAAAACACAGTTAAATTGAATTATGTAATGAATAATGGTTTGAGATAAAAATATTTATTTCTGGTAAATACATGTAATGAATTGGTATTATTACCATAAGTGACAGATTCTGATTGCATGAGTTGGAGACTGAGAAATGTGAGGAAACAGTTAATTGGAACATGATGAGTGTGGTATGATCACGCTTTAGACAGGTATTTAGTTTGAGAAGCAGAGGTACTGGATTTTTTTTTTTCTTGAGACTGACAAAATACAAACAAAACCTAGGCACTCAAGTTACGCATCAAGATTCTGCAACATACATTTACAACACCTGAGTTAATGCTCGACTAAATAATGCTTTACTTAAATTGATGCCTAAAATGGACTATTCCAAACCCTGTGCAACAGCACGAGTGCGCTTGAGCAAAAGATAGAATAATAGATGATGCTTATATTTTGATAATCCAGTTTGATGTGAACACCCATAAGAAAATCATTCTGTCTATGCACACATGGTGGGAACTACACATATTTCTATAAACAATGCTTATGTCTCATATGTTTTATACTCTTAGGAGTCTGTTTGCACCAAATCATAAAGTCATAGTAAATTTCATGGGTGATATTTTGTGTGCTACAGCACAGATAAGCTACGGTCACTGGAAAAAAAAATACAACAGAAACAAAAATGTTAAAGTCAACTGAAAAGTATGATGACTTTCTACAGGTTTGTTTGTAAATGTCCTTCATTCAACAACAATTGAGCAAAATATTCCATGTTTAATTGTTCTCAAATTTGAAGGAAACATGTAAAGACTTTATATGCAGGTAATTAACACACAGACTACTAATACATTTTCTCAAATTATAACATGGAACAGCGTATCTGTGGCTCACTGTAATGTCTGTTTCAATAATTTTATTCTATTTTTATTAGATCATCATTGGAATTAACCTGGTACTGATTTTCTGATTTGAGAGTAATAATAAGGATTGTGTGGCTTTGTTTGGCTACTGCATAGTCCTTTTGAGTATAAATTGTGAATGCAAAGTTATTGTCATTAATACTTCTAATAAGTAATCATAGAACTTTCATAAAATAAGTGATTTACATGACTATGATAGCTGGGGACATCTCTTAGTTCAGATCTGTATACTCAGCATGCATATCTTATTTGTTAAAAATCATGGAGAAAATATCACTTTATTACATTTTCATAAACATAATTCTTAAATTTTAACTATTTGAGGATTAGTATCTCATTTTTGTGAGTTTGAATGGAGTATCTAACATAAATTTGAGTTTTCCAGATACACACATGACTAAATACATATAAATGTGCTGACTTCAAAATTAAACTCTCCAAATTTGATTGCATTATTTATGAAGTTCATTAATAAGAATGTGCATACACAGGCATACAAACACACATGTGTTTGCCTCATGACCCTTTGTTTCTTGGTGATATGTAAGATGCATATTGTTGCAATAATCAGAATGATTAAGTTTTAAAAGGGAATTTATTTCGAAATTTTATTTCCTTGGGGTGTAAAGCAGTAGGTCAGATAAACTTGGAAAATAACGAGCAGGACCCCTTAACTGAACTTCTTCAAAGGGAGGAGCGGTACCGAGGGGGCGTGTGTGGGTAAATGCAGTTGCGCGTAGCTCATTAGGCAGCCATCTGGCACCAGTCAGGTCTGGGCCAGGAGGCCTCCACCTCTTTGTGGTCCTCAAGAGCATCCATTTCTCACCACGGTGTGCTAATTGACAGTCACAGGAAGGCCTTGAACTAACAGAGAAATCCTAAAGTAAGCTCTGCACACTCTGATTAAGATGATTTGCAGAATAGATTGGAGGACAAAATGCTAACGATTTTCAAAACATTCAATACTTGTTAAAGCGAGACAGCAGAAAAAATGATTTTTAATGAGCTGTTCATTTACCTGATACAGTATTAGGCAAATGGTGGAATATTTAACAAAAATATTCTGAACTATTTTTTTCATTTAGAATATGAAATTTTCACTCCCACACTTCTGAGAGCATATGTTTTATTTATCTTGAAAAGTTCAAGAGCTTAAGAAATGTCATGTTGTATCAACCATATTATAGGGTGAAAATAGAGCATACATGACTTTTCTTTTAAATACTTAGATTGGATGAGTCTATGAATTAAAGTGATATACTGTCTCTCATGCCCTAAGATAACATTTGTATTTTGGTATGAATATTAAAACGTGAATATTATATATGCTGCTTGAAACATACATTTTTGTTAATACATGTTGGTGCAGCAATTCTTAAGTATCTTCTAACGTGTTTTTCTGTTTTCTGCTGTGTCAATCTGATTGATATTTTTTTCTTAGTGATTTTATCTGCTCCCTTGGCTTCTGCTGAGACAGACCCCATAGCAGAAAGCAGACAGTTTTAAGGAGACACAAGAAGAACATAAAATTGGAGGAATATGAGGACATAAAAAGTGTAATTTCTACAACTCAGAAATTGTTCAGGAAATTACACATCCAATTATTAAATAGAAATCATTCTAAAATATTTAAATATCCAATCATTGTTAGGCAAATTTGTTTGTCTTTATGCTTATATAGACTGACTTTTGTTGTTCTAAAAATCATATCTAGGATATTTCTTTAATAGGAGTTGTTTATATTATGAGTGATCCCCCCCCCCCGATTCTTATGTTAATATGTCAAAGAACTCAGAACATGCCTATGGCTAAAGATCAGCCTTCACAGATGTAAATTGCAAGAAAGCTCTTAACAAGGGTCCTAATCCAATACTACTGACTTTTTGCATACAATTATAAAATTAAGATACAGAACGATGAGGGGGATGCTGTGGAGATATTAAAAACAATCATCTGCAAACAAGAAGTATTATAGAAAATGATGTTTCTCATTTCTTCAGTATTAAAAAAAAAACTCCACAAGTGTAAAGTAATAAATTTCTGTGATTATTGTGACAAGGTCCCAAGGGAGGACATAAGCCAGGGGTCATAGTGACATGAAGTGGACTGAAGACCAGTAGAGGATGTGACCACCAGGAGGTACCCAGAGAGTATGGTCTAAATCTCCTACAGGAAAATGCTGACTGAAGCACCTGTGCAGATGTGATTTGTGAATGTTCACCCACCCCATTTCCCTTTAATCACCAATCTTTGCTTCTGGATGCCTGCACTGATTACACAAACCCCAAGAAATATTAACTCACTACAGAAGATGGTGTGAATCCTTGGTATCTTCTGTGGTGTTCCATTACATTACGATAGTATGAAAAAAGAAAAACGAAATCTACACTTATGAAGTGCAGTTTTCTAATATGCACTAGAGAATAAGCTGCTAACACTAAAACATGCTGTTGACCTATTACAGTAAATATCAGCCACTGTGCCAAACTATATAGCAATAGGGTGGTAAGCTACAAACATAGATATGGCCATGTAAGACTGAGCACTTGCATGAAATTTGTTTTTCCTGTGGCTATGGATTTTGAGAGTTAATGTGCTACTACTGATTTATGAAATAATTGTACTGGTAATAAGATTATATATATATATATATATATATATATATATATATATATATATATATATATGTTTATAATTATAGTTAAATAAATTGAAGCTCAAGTGTCTTGAGTATGTGTGAAATTACAAGAACCCTAAAAAATTTAGGGAGGATCCAGAGTAGTTAAAGTCAAAGCTGTATAGCATGCAATGTTGAGATAGCTGTAAAGAAGGAGAGAGTAATTGAAATAGGGAAAACAGTTAATTTGAAGTTTTCTTGATGTCATAAGAAAAAATGAAAATATAGCGTCAAGAAAAATGTTGTAAGTGCATAGGGTAGCTTTCTTTTCTTTTTTCCTTCTTTTTTTTTTTTTTGAGACAGAATCTCACTCTGTAGACCAGGCTGGTACTCAACTCACTATGGAGAGCCCACTGGGCTTGGACTCATGACAACCCTTCTGCCTCGGCCTCCCAAGTGCCTGGGTTACAGGTTTGTATCAGGACGCCAGGCTTATGTGGTACTCGGGAATCAAACTCAGGTACTTAGTGCTTGATTTAGTGCTTGTGAGGCAAGTGCCTTAACCACTGCACCATTCCTCCAGCCCATAGACTAGCTTTCAGGATTCTGAAGCAGCATACCTTTCTTACATTTTTGACTAACCAATCTCCATAGCAACACTCTATCTGAGGCAATTTAACCTACTGATGAAGAAAGTATTTGGAATTCCATCTGGTCTTATTTCTTTCTCTGTGTCTCCCAAGCTATCAGTTGTTAAAGGGTCACTTCAGACTATAAATATGGAGTAATGTTCTTTATTTGATACTAATATAATCTCTCCTTGAAAGAAACTTGAACAATCAACAAGTTCATTTATGAAACACAGATTTTGGTAACTAAACAAAAATTAAATAGCACGTAGAAAATACAAAGTTGTTTACTTTCTAGATATATTATGTCAACCAAAATATTTTGACCCATTTCTCAATACTATCCATATAAAGCAACTGGGCCATGAGAAATTTTCCTATTTCTTATTTTTGACTAGCCAGGATCACTGTAGGACATAGCCATTGCTTAACTAAACTGTTTTGGGACTATTTTGAAGATATTTGTTTTAGTCAAAATCTCTTATTTTCAAGAAACAGAAATGGAAATTTGGCGACAATTACACAAGTTTTGCTCTAGGACATTTTCCATATACATACTGATGTCCATGCAGACATGTGTGAGTGTATGGTGGAGGGAAAGGACCATTACTGAGACAGAAGTAAGCTAAGAGGAGACCACTAATCTGGTTTCTTGTTTCTCATACATGGAAAGTCTCAATTAAGTTGAATCAGTGCATTTAACACAGAGCTTGATGTGTATTCCAATGACTACAGCAGCAAGAAAAAGGCTAATCCTTAGAAAAGATCACAACCAAATCTTAGAAAGCTGGGGAAATAGACTGTCCCACCACTTTGTTTCTCTATGATCTACTTCATCTGTCTCTTTCCACAGACCAAGATTTTATCTTTCCCAGTTTAGATGGTGGAACATTTCACCTTCTCTGTTCAAGGAAGTAGATTATCTTGATTTTAACCACTCTGAATTTATCACAGATAGGTATTTTGTAACCACCATTACTCAGTAGTCAGTTGTGGGACAATAAAAATTATGGAAATAAGGCGATCGGTGCACAGGGTTAGCTGTAGGCCATTCGCCACCTGCAAACGTGGAGCCATGTACACTTGGGTGATGCTGTAAGGAGAGGAAGGGCTAACCTGCGAATAAAGGACTGAGAACACCGCTCATCTAGCTCCCAGGAAAAATCTTTATTGCACATAAGAGTCACGTTTTTTCTCCTCTGAAAAGCTGAAAAACACTTCTGAGACTTTACAATTGTGTCCCAAATTATTAAGTTACTCTTTAGGTTACACTGGTGGATGTTCTTCTGTTTGTGATGTAGTAACTTTCTGATAAACTTATCCTAAGCTAAAAATATTGCATGTCAAAACTGCATTTGATACTCTGAATATTTATCATAGGTCAGCCACGCGGCCCACTGCAGAGGACTGTTTATCTATCTTCACGATCTCAAGGCCACCTCGCAGGTGAGGCTGGCGTCATGACCATGTCACATTGCTAGCCAGGGAAAAGATCAAAAAATAATTCTAGAGATACGTTTTCTGCTCAATGTGTATCACTTTCACACTGTTATAAAACCAAAATGTGTAAGTTGAATCACTCTAAGCTGGTGGCTTTCCTTTTACTACTGCAGAACACTTTTGTATTAAATATTTTTAAATATTAAAACTAATTTTGTTTCACAAGCTTCGTAGCTCACACATGTGACCTTACAGCACCTTTATTTCTGTTACACAGCATACACAGACACACAAACACATATATGTTCTTAACTGTCTAATTCTTCCAGTTTGTTCCTCTACTTTGTGACTATTGCTCTTCCAAGCATTTTAAATTTCACTACACATATCCGAACTTATTTTCTTTGATGCATTGTTATTGTTGTTTAATAATTTAAAATGAGTTGACTTACTCATGCATTTTCATTGTCAATATTACTATTACATTTTAAAATTAGCACTAATCCTCTCATAAAACCATATCTAATATAATTTGAATAGTTACTAAGTATCCAGTGATCCACATCCCTAATCCTCTCACTCATCCCCTTGTATTTTTTGAATCAAGATCCAAAAAATTTGGTATATTTCGAGTGTTTTCTGAGCCATTGGTCCCCTCTTGTTGCTTCCAATGTGTTCTTCATTTTTTAAAGTTTTGATTTTTAAAAGATATTTGCTGAAGAAATAAATACATTTTCTTACAGAGTTTCCTATGATTTAAAATCTGTTTATCATATTTATTTATAACCTTTAAAATATCTGCCCATTATTGTGCCCAAAATGAGGAAGGTTCTTCAAAATCATATTTTATGTGATTCAAAGTGATGGGGGTGATTTTCATCCCGAGCCATATAATGTAAAGTGTCTTAATAGTATTAGGAGACATTGGTAATATTTTGTTTTAATTATTGAACAAAAAAGTGTAAAATGAATGAGAAAATCCTAATTTTATTCTTTTTAGGTTATTGGAAGATATTAATATTTATTATTATTATTATTATTATTATTATTATTATTATTATTATTAGGGTAGTAGGGCCTGAGCCAAGGGCATAAGCCCTGTCCTGAATCCCAAGCCCTTTATTTATGTTTTAGTTTTTGATTTTACTAAGTCATTCATTTGCCCAGGTTAGGCTCATAATTATGATGAACTTTTCTCAACTGCCTGAAGGGCTGAGATTGCAAGCCTGTGTCCTTTTTCTATTTATTGGTTGCTTTTTATCTTCTTTCCAATAGAGGGGAACTAAGATCATGGGGTTTTCTAAACAATGAGCTACATCCTCATTTTTTTTTTACAAGGTCATGCTAAATTGTCCAAGCTGACCTTGAACATACAATTTTCTTTTCTGGGCCCTTTGAGCAAAAGGATCACATGGGCGTACCATCACATTTAATTCTTTTTTATTTTTATTTAATGCTACTGATATATATATATATATATATATATATATATATATATATATATGAGAATAAGTTAATTCTCATTTTTTTATAATTTGTAAGACCAAAATATGAGTAGATATATATTTGAATTATTTTGAAATAAAGCATTTTGTAGTGTGCCTTATGATCTCACCAAATTAAAAAGTAAAAAAAATTACCTCTGCATATTCTTTCATGAACTTAAAAATTCACTGCCTTTTGTAATTTCTACTGGAGGATTTATGTGAGCTGATCGCTTTCTTTTAAGTTTTAATCGAATAGCTAAACTCAAAAATGAAGTCATTCCAGGAACACTAATTTGAAAGTGTGATTTTTACTGGGTCTAAGAAAAATATGGAAAGGAATTAATGACATAATAAGAGTGTAGTACATTTTGGTAAGAGAAAGCATCATTGTTCATTAGAGACTTGAAAGAATAACACATTTTTTGAATATTTAAATTTGTGAACTTGAGATTAGATTTTGGGTAGGGCACAAGTTAGTCATTTGGTAAAAATATAAAATAACTTCATAATAAAATTGTGTAAGATCTTTAAATGGGCTGCAATATTAGGATTAATCATTCATGTCTTTGAAATTACTTCATTGCTGTATATTTTCAGTCAGTTATAGAGTAAGTAGTAATGGAATATAGGCTAAATTTGCATTATTCACCATAATTATCCGTTTCTCAAAATTAGTATTCCTGATGTTTTAATCTTTATCACATTCTAGAAATGCCAAGCTTGACTTCTAACATATAAAACCTCAGCACCTATGTACTCAAGAACATTTTTGATTAACATTTAAAATCTATTTACTTTGTATGTGAAGGAACACTTTGCAACATCAGCACTTTTATCATTTGTGCTTGGGGGAAAATTGAGAAAGAGCACATTTACATAGTCTAAAAGGAGTGTGCCTCTCGAAGAAGGTCATACACTGAGTTATGTACTAATGCACTATTTAGATCAAGGGAAATTTTCCAGAAACGTAAGTATATGCATCATATTAATGAGCAGAATAAAATAGAATAAATATGAATGATCAAATACATGGAAAGATAAATTAGTTTCTAGAGGGAGGTGAGCTCTTCCGCATTAGGTCCCTAAGTTGGGCTTGAATCACATCTATCAGATTTCTGATTAGATTACTGAGAGAGTAACTCTGCTGTTAGTAGAAAAACTTCATTTGTCTTTTACATTCATTATCATTGTTGTTGTTACTAGATTTTATTTTTCACAGTAGCTTAGATTTACAGAATAAAACAGAACTCTCATGCTATTCACCAACTCCACCATTGTTTACTCTTGTATTTGTACAAAGCTCTTATTGAATCTGTTCTACCACGACAATGACTTCTTCTTAACTAATATGCATATACAGTTTATATTTGGACTCATTTTTTTTGTGTTCAGTTCTACGAATTTTCCAGACGCGTAGTGTCACCTAGATGTGCCATTATGGACTCAGACGAAAGAGTTTTCCTGCCCCGATGGTGTGTGCTCCACCCACCTACTTTTCCTCTCTCCCACAGACTCCAGATGTCAGTACTCACACATCTTTTCATTATCTTTATAATTTATGGAAAAAATCATTGCTCTAGGACCCAACGCTAATCATATTTTCATCTTAAAAGCTACTGAGATTGTGATGTTCAATAAGTTTGAGCAGGAGAGTCTTAAAATCCGTGTGTTCAGAAGACTCTGATTATTGTCTATAATTTTTTTCAAAAATAATTCAGTTGACATGACATATGAAATGAATGGTATGGTGTAAAATGTTTTGTAGTAAAAATTACAGTATCCAGGAATGAAGATATAATGACATTTTCTATAATTTCATTAAATTAATATGACATGTAGGAGACACAAAGAACCGTGCTGAAGTTAACTTCTGAATCGTGGAGAGTAAATGCCAGAGCTCATGATGTTTGCACACATCACAGTGCTGATCAAAATTTAAAGAAAATTTCAAAGGAAGATTTAAATTGATACATTGTAGCCAAGTTTTTTTCTTATTGAAAATGACTGGAGTTGAAATACTAAATTAAAAAGTTGAGAATTTACAAATGCAGTTGAGTTAAGCATAATGTGGACAGAGAAGTGAGTTATAAACAATAGATTTCTGACATTTAGTTTCATTTCTATCTTTTGTAAGATGGTCACAAATGAACTTAAAAAGATGATTTCTGGGTGTTGCTCTACTGTTTAGGGCTATATTCTACCTTTTAATTTTTCTAGGTTCTTTTTTATGTATTCTTTAATTCTTCCATTCTTTCCTTTATTTGCTCCACAATTTACCTTTTAGTTTGAGAAGAGCTGGAATATTGGTGTCTTGTAATTGGCAAGTTTTTAAACAACAGGGTATATATTACATACAGCACTGGCTTTGTTTTTGGAAAGAGGAGCTCATATTGACTCAAGGTCATCATAACCTAGTGTCCATGGAGATGACTTGAATTTTCCTCACCTTGTCAATGTTTTTTAAAGCCACACTGAGGTTCCTCCGATGTTTGTTCTAATGACATATGCTGGACATTTTAATCATCTCAGGACATTTATTTTTATTCCTTTCACATTGCAAAGAATTCTGATCAATTTCCATTCATTAGTAGATGTTATTACCTGATGATCATACATTTTCCCTATGCTTTCACCAACCACAAATTGTACACATCAGGAAATGATAAGGCTTTTCTTGTATCTTTGTGAAGGCCCTGAAGAGTAACATTTGTCTTCCTCTCAACATTATGGACACCAATATACCCGAAATATTCAGTTTGATAGGTGGTTAAGAGCTTATAGACAACAATACCCAATCATCCCAGGATAGTGCATTAGCTGGACCACTCAAACTCATGCATACAATGTGACTACTGCTGAGCATTTTGAAATACACTAAGTCTTTTTGCCTCTCTGGGGTACAAGAGCAGAAAGAATATAGCAAAATATGAGGGGAGGGTGGGGGAGGAAGTGCAAACAATAAAGATGAGATATCTATAAGTACCGATTCCTCAAGAACAGTGTAATTATGATGTATTGCAAACTTGTTCCACAATTTTAGAAGAAACTGTGAATACTAAACTATTACAGTTATAGAATACTTTGGAAAATGTGGATTTAACTTGATTTTGTACCATTGTGTGTTAATAATTGGGGGAAATTTGTTTCTGATTTGCTCAAAAACTTTGAGCATTAGAATATCTAAAAAAAATTCAGTCTGAGCTACAGGGTCTGCATTTACTACATTCAACTCTGTTAATGTCTTCTCGGCATGTCCTCTACCACTGATCTTTGGGTGTGCTTTTGGTGTTTGAAAAAAATTCAAGAACACAAAACACTGCAATTTCCAGTATTTTTTTTTAACAGAACTCTTTTTTTTAATGTTTGGATTTGTGTCTTTATTACAGAAAATTTATTTCCTGTATGAGATATTTTATTATTACTTGCTGTCCACTTAAACTTCAATTATATTATATTTATAACAGATATTAATTTACTATTTCTTTCTCCAACTCCTTATATCAAAAGAAAAATTCTGAGAGTTAGGAAGATGCATAGCGCTCTAGACACATAAAAACACAGCATCCACACTGGGACAGGAGAGCTGTGAAGTTTTTCTAACAGTTTCAGATAGGGAAAATGAACAAGTAGTTCTTGAAATCTACTTTCATACCAAGCAATTCACTCCTTCTTGTCAGGCCTTAGTGCTCAATGAGGTATTAATTGCTTTTTTCAAATTCTCCTGTCCTTTAAGTAAGTAAATTTCTTTCTTGAAAGATTCAAGGGGTTGAAGTGATTTAAACAAAGATAACAAAGATTATGCTGCTGTACTGTATTTTTTCCCCTCATTTTCCAGATTCAGTTAGAAGTTAGAGGGGCTGTATCAAAATCTGTTTTAAAACAAATTAGTACTTCTAGGCATAATTTTAACATTATTGGAAAAGGCTTGCTTTTTAGAGAAAATATTTAAGGAAATATATATTGTCAACCCTATTTATAAATTATGGAACTGTGATAGATCTATATTTAAAATATCACAATTTCTTTTAGAAATTTAAAAGTATAAAGTGAGTTATGTTTCTCCTTTTTATTTTTATTTTTAGGTCTGACTTAAAGAAATTATGGAATATAATGTGTATGAAAATAGTTTTGCAATTGACATCTATGAATGTTGAACAAACAGTGATATATGTCTTGTGTTTACTTTGATTTTATTATGGCTATTGACAGAGGAAAAATTTATGCAGTTATAACTTATATGTAATTACTGTCATGCCAGTTTCAAATACACAATCTTGATTTACAATTCTGGTTTGATTTTTAGGATTTTGACCTGACATGGAGGGCACTGCTCATCATTGCGGCAGATGTAAGGTAAGTATTCTTTAAATGCTTAAAGTGATCATGGCATCTCTTGTAATTATCTAAGAAATAAATTCTAGTAATATAAAAATGTTTTGTAAATTTAAAGTCAGTAATAACAGCAAAAGTGTGGAAATGCAACATGCAGAATTAACAACCATCTTGTTAGGTTTGCTAGAATATAAAATTTTTAAAGGTAAAACAATATTCTGTCATGTTTGTGGAAGATTTTATTTGCAATCATGTCTAGTTACAGAATCTATGATCCAAAGTCATTTCATTGAGGACTGACAATTGAGCTTTTAGTACTGCAAGCCAAAGCTCTTACACAAACTAAGCTTTCCTTTAAAACTGTTTAGGTCATCAAAATCAAATCTGTCCAGGAATACCTTAAGCCTAGGAATACCATATATTTTCAACACACATCCATTGTAAGAATATTGCCATTTTATTCTACCCATAGTCTCTACTCCTCACTTTTAAAGTGTAAGGGAACAAGCCTTCTTGAATTAAATTGTGACCTTAGTTTGATCTAGTTCATTAAAAGGAATATAGAGTATTTGTTACCTGGGCCACAGCTAGATCCACTGCCTTTAGTTGCAATAAAGTACATATGTAGCATCAAAATAATTGTGCAGTACATTTTCTGATAATTTGACGCAACACTTGATTTTCTGCTGTGAATACTGGGTAAGTATGCTACCTTCATGTGAAAACATCTGAGAACTACCTGTATGGGGGAAAAGAACGCAGAATATGAACACATAGAACATCTGTGAAGGAGGCGACATTGACAGAGAATGTGGAAAAGGAACCTTTGTAGAGAAAGCAGTGATAAAAAGATGCAAAAATGAAAATAATGAAGGGTAACTTGTGTCTTCTACGTAACTACTTGAAGGTTATCAATAATCATAGTAGCAGAAATATCAATATATAAAACAGAAGATTAAAGATAGAATGTAAATATACATCGTCATTACAAATACAAATAGGAAACATTTTAGAAGAGGAAATGGGTAGTTTAATTTATCAAATGATGATAGTTTAGGGCCAAAGAACTTTTATGATACCACATATTATAGAAAATATTACATATTTTATAGGCTACTTGAAGTATTAAGAGTAAAATATCAATAATACAAGACTAAGAGTGAGAAAGGAAGCCTAGTTCTTGGTAAAGGTCTGAAGAGGGAAAAGACCATAAAAGTGACGGAAAAAGAATTCTTACAAGGTTGTATCCAAAGGTTAAATGAGGCCATACAGAAATGAACATTGTCACAAAACTCAGTAAGTCTCTCACCAGATCTGGAGCTTCAGAACTACATTATTCTGTTTTAGCATGAGAAAATATGAGAACACTCAAAATTATTAAAAGAATGGGAGTATATCCAAAGAGATTTAGCACAAAGGTATAAATAATCATCATTTTGCGGTTTTGAATAATTATGTGAATGAAAATGTTATTCAATGATACTTATTAAAGAATGCTGTGGAAGCTCTTAATCAAAATGATTGTGAGAGTTCCAAGGAGGGGAGAGATTGGGCTCAACTCCATAGACAGCATGAGCGTGAGAGAATCTATTACCAAGAGAGAGCGTGCGGATCAGGCGATTGAAAATTCTAAAAAGAAAATAGCAGGGATAAGAAAGATTATATCTAAACTGCTTAATAAAATATGTTCTATAGACAGGTCAGGTCATTAATGATCCCCTGGGGAAGAGATAGGGAAGAAAGGACATTATCACGCATTGAGGCAGATTGATAGTGAGGGCGGGAAGTTCCTGCTCAACTGTCCTCACAGGGTTTTGTGCTATATGTGGGTTTTATCCAGAAAAAAAGAGGCAGGTCTAGGAGGAGTTTTAAGAACTTGCCTACAGTTTGGTTAAGCAAAGAATCTTTCTTAATCTTCCCGTTATTCAAGGAATATGAGAGCCTTCTTGTGAACTGAATCACCATTTTTATTTTTCTAGTAGAGAATATGTACTGGATGGTGCTAGCAGTCAGGTATTTAATGAGGGCAATTATACAAATATGAAGAAAATCAATGATTAATAACATCGGAGGTTAGAGCGCAACCCACTGTAAGGATTTCTGCCTGTGACGCTCTGCGCATCTCTCTGAAGAGTGCGGGCAGCAGCGAGCACCTGGTGAGGGTTCTCCTTTGCAAATGGAATTCTCTGGTGAAGACACTCAGTGTTCCAGGGACTTTTCTTAGTTCCCTCGCAGCAGCAGGTACATGTGATGTCATCTGCCAAGGTGATATATGAAATTTATATCAAGTCATCTAGCTTTGCCCATAGGGTATGAAGAAAACCATACACTTAATTTTCATTAATTCCAAATCAAAACAGTGGGAGTAAAGTTGAGAAAGCTAATCAGACAGTTGTAACCAGATACTTTAGGAGAAGAATTCAAGGTTAAGAGTAGTTTTAAGAAAGATAATAAAGCTTTAAAAACAGCAAACGAAAATTAACATTTATAAGAATGTGCTGGGCTTTTTCCTTTAATACATTTTTCTCCATACTATTATCATCCCATTTATTTCAAATATAATTGGGCTAATTTGCCTGCAAAAATATATGTCTCATCTCATTAACTTGACTATAGAAATATAGCATGAACAGTGATCATATTAACTTTTTTCATCTTTGACCACTTAATTGGAATATTTCATAAGAAATCTCAGGTTATTCTTTTACAAACTTCTATCCAGTACCTGGTGTTAGGGTTGCCTGAAAACCTGTAACTCTGGCTATGTTTCTCTTACTAGTGCTTCAAAATATTAGTTCAAAATGACAGCGCAACATGGAAATTCCTAAAAAAACTTGAAAATAAATATTCTCTTTGATCCGGTGATACCTCTTCTGGAAATCTTTCTAAAAGGTTATAAGTGTCATATAACAAACATACATGCATGCCCATGTTCATAGCACGATAGCTAAAATGTAGAAGTCACCGAAATACCCATCAGCAGAACAATGGATGCATAAATTGTGATGTATAAACACAATGGGTTTCTACTCATCTAAAGAGCCACACGGCTTTGAGGCTTTTGTAGGTAAATGGATGCTAATTGTCATTATTTTAATGTGACTTTTTACAAATAAATTGGTAAACTTAGATGATCTCTGGACTAAGTGTGCAAAGCAGCAACCACCTGTGAGGGAAGAATACACATACTGATACACAAATGTTTGTGAACATAGGTAAGATATGAGAGTTTAAACTTGCCTAATGTTCTCGATATTCGTTCTTTTTCCAGTTATCTTTGCTTCAGTTATTCTTTCTAAATGGAAGATTCAGGGTCACAGCATCTTCCAAAGTGTTTCCTTTACCACAATACAAAAAGTATCAGACATAATTCAAAAAATATTGAATTATTCAATTTATCTTTCACAATGGAATACTTAAGTTAGAATAATATAAGACCAAATACATCGTCTAAGAATACAGGAAAATGTGTGAAAGAGTAGATTGTTATTTCATTTTTCATCAAAGGTTAGTCCAAGCGATTCAAATACTAATGTGATTTTAATATTTTAGTTTCCTAGAAAAATAAATGACTTAGTTGAAATGATCAAAATACTTAAGACTGTAAAGAATTTTCAGTAGAATATTTTGAAGCTCAACAAATTTATTTCATGTGTCTTTCAGCTCTTGTAGTAGGATAGGGATGATATACAAAAATCATTGCTTGTGCATTAGGCTAAATATTTATTTGGAGTCAATACAAAGGAAAAGTAGGGTATAAATCCCATTCCTATGCTGGTCCTGTTAGACCACCAGAGACACTAGATAAAGTACTTTAATATTTTTAATACATTTATCTTTAAAACATAAGATAAAGCCATTTCTATAGAAATCTTTAATGATAAATAGGATAGAATACATATAACAGGTAGAATATTTGAATTTGTTAAATAAGCATAATCTAATATATATTATTTCCTATTGATATCTGCTTTTTTATTTTTACTGTTTTGCATTGATCTCATAAATCTTGCCTATTTGTATACTGAGAAAAAGTGATATCTTTTAAATATGAATGTATATTGTACCTAATTCTGATACATGTTTTGCAAAATTTCCGTTCCAAAATAATAGGACTGTTTTGCTAGCACTGTTTTCTTTTTTTGGTGGGGTATTTTATACTTAGAGAAATGGGTACTTACTCAAATTAAGAACTACATTTGACATATTAAACAATTTTGGAAATATAATAACTTCCTCCAGTAAAATTCCTTTGATATTAATGTGTCCACATTTCTGACTGTGAAGCATACTGCTCCATTAGCTTCCAGCAGGTAGTCACTAAACACAACAGAGAAAATGGAAAGAGTGTACTATGCCATTAATCAAAACGATTAAAATATAGATTGTTTTCTATCTAGCAGAATTCCTTAGATTTTTATAACTCATTTTTATTTGTTTTGTACTTTGAAAAGAACAATAATTTTGTAGGCCAGTTATATTAAATATTGCCTCTTACAAAGTACTGTGTTTTGCCATTGAGTCATTTACTTAGTACAATAACTTACTAAATTGGGTATTGGTGCTATCAGATAACTAAAGTTTTTTTTTTTTTCTATGTAGCTTGGCTGAACACTCAGATCTAAATCAAAAGACATAACATATAGTTTAAAAGATGCTTTTTCACACAATAGTGTTTTATCAGATGACATTCAGAACGACCTTGGCAAATGAGAAAAGTTGATTCATATTTTAAAGTTGCAGTGGCCCCATGATATTTTATTTCCTCTTTCCATTAGGACAAGGAGAGTTCAGCCAACTTTGAGGGTTTCAGAATGTTTTGCAGCTGGTCTTGGCTTAATAAATATCATTACCACCTTTCTCTCATACAAGCACCTCTCTAACAAATGTCAAAATTGAGATTTCAATGTACCTAATCCAGAAAATGTTCCAAACTTTCATGATTTATAAGGCTTTCATTCCTATATAGAACTAGTTTTTTATCATAGTTTTTAATGATGGCTGCTTTTCAAATTTTCTGTGTCTTGACAGATTTAAGGTAGTAAAATTCATCTGTTCACATTTTTGTTCTATTTCCAGATCTTTAAGGAGTCACATATTATATTTTTAAGCCAATTTAGGACATTATAGCAAGCATCATTAGAAAACACCTGACAATTCATAAGATATAAATTTTTTGGCCACAGAGGTGTGATGACTAAGGGAAATATAAGATTTAAGTAGGGTGGAATGAGAGTATATTATCTGCTTCTCAGTGAAACTTAAGGTAAAAAATAGTGTAAGAATAAAATAAACGGAACAATAAAAGTGGCTCTGAGATGATATCAACAATGGATGAAATAGTCACTTACTAAAAAGTATTTGACTCTTGCAAAAATGTGAAAGTATGAGGTACTTGAACCACTGTCTACATCCTCTATTCCCTGCATGATTAAGTAAGACGAATATTCCACAACAAACTGTAAAACCATGAACCCAGGCCCCCGTCCGCTCTCAATTCTCCGCTAGAGAATAATAATATCGCTTGGAAGAGCACAAGGCAAAGATGTTTCATCTTACACCTAGATCCAAACCACGGAGCCTGAGTTCCATGGAAGTGGAGCGGAAGGCAGAGACTCCAATTCCTCCAAACTGCTGCGTTGATAAGATAGACGTTTCCCATAGGAGTGGTACCCCTTAGGAGACGAATAGACCGTGTGCTTTTGCTTACACACATAAGTAAGGATTTCATATCAAGGGAGATAAAGCTGAGGACCCATAGGGCAGTTCCCTCACCAGCCACTGAAGCCGCACCTTCCAAACCTGGAAGTGTGCCATTGCTTCCGCTCCCACACAACAGCTGTGGTGTCCAGATTGTTCACTTTGAGAAGAAAGAGACAGAGGCAGTAGAACAGAGTTCTCCTCTGAAGAAGGGACTTCATTTGCAAGAGTGTACAAAGGTCAATCCGCGGGTGGTGTTCTCAGATACATTAAAAGCTGTGGCAAAAAGCAATTTAGAGGCGATGGATAGTTTCATTGGCACTATAGGCTAAGTGTAGACTGGCTAATTTGAAAACAACATGTGGATAGAGACATCCGGGCGTCAAAAAAGGGGAAAATTATCTACCACTGACTTCAGAAAATACACTGTTAAAAGAAGCTGGATTTATGTGGAAATAATAACGTTTTAGCAATGGCGCTGGGGTAATTGAGGAGTAACATGCAAAAGAGGAAAATTGGTCCCTCGTCTGTCCTTATATACAAAAAGTTAAGCCCCAAATGACCAAGATCCCAACACGAGTTAAAACTGTAAGTCTCTTACAGGACAACCTAGTGATAAATATCAGTGACCTGATAATTGTGCATTAATTTCTTGATATGATATCAACAGCCCAACAGAAAGAATATAATTGAACTGGATAAATTAAAAAAAAACTCTATAATTCAAATTATGTTAACAAGAAAATAAAAAGACTTTACCAAAAAAGGAAAAGTATTTGCAAATCCTACTTCTGAAAATGTACTTGTATCAAACATAAATAAGTCCTCCTTTAAATTAATAAATTTGTCAATGTTATTGTCAGTATTAGACATTACTAACTTATTTTGTGAATGTGTTATATAGAACCTGCATCTCTGAAAACATCATAACAGAGAAAATGGGTTTACTTTTTTGTCCGTTTTTTTTTTTTTTTTTTTTTTTGAGCCAGTGAGAAATGAACCTAGGATCTCTTGTGTGCTAGTCAAGAGTTCTACCAACGACTAAGCTACCTGCTTTGCCTATTTTTCTTTTTTATTTTTATTTAGAGGCAGGATCATGCTGAGTTGTCTTGCCTAGCCTTTTTCTCCTGTACATCTGAGCTCTCTTCAGGAAGGTCTTGCCTGCACCTGTGCATTTCCATATTCGTATGTAGGCCCTTGATCCACTTGATTTTAGTACAAGGTGAGATGTACAGACTATTTTCATTCTTCTGTGCACAGATAACTGATTTTCACACCATCATTTGTTGAGGAGGATATATATTCTTCAGTTCATATTTCCATCCCTTTGATGGATATTACAATGTTAATTAAATATGTATGAGGTCATATTTCTGACTTCCATTCTTTTCAACTGTCCTATATGTCCATTTTTGTGGCCATGCCATGTGTTTTTTTTTTTTTTTTTTTTTTTTTTTTTTTTTTTTTTTTTTTTTTTTTTTTTTTTTTTTTTTTTTTTTTTTTTTTTTTTTTTTTTTTTTTTTTTTTT